>JAQQZY010000027.1:18000397-18012683 GCA_030068375.1 Ostorhinchus rueppellii | reverse complement strand
ATCTATGAGACAGATATGTATAAGGAGATAAACTGACTTAGATACAGACATAGCTTTACTAAATCACACAGCATCACACCATTAAGTTGTAATAAAATATTTTTTTACCTCCTCTGTTTTTATGTGTGACCTATTGAAAAACATTTTTTAAGTTGAGTCAATGTTTTACTTTTTACAGTGTAGGTGTAGATGTAGAGTTCACAGGAGACATTATGACTTTGGTACAATAATAACAATAATAATAATAATAATAATAATAATAATAATATCTTGGTGAGGGGTCCGTAATTTACTTCAGCTTTTAGGAACTCCTATGAATTATTTTTGTGTGATTTTCACCAACTGCTGCCGGGTTGCCTCATTGGTGCCAAGTATCCATCACTGCAGTGGGTTAATAGGCCAAATGAAAGTGTCAGACTCACAGTGTTCGTGTCCTGCCATGAGATGACGTCTATTAACAAAATAACCACCATTGGAACCCAGAAAAGCGTGAACGCGATGATTATGTATCCAAAACGCTGTGCCAGTTTCCCCTCCATCTGTTTCTTCCCCCTCTCTCTGGCCCCGGGTGTTAAAAGGCACACCGCCCCCACGATGTCCGGAGGCCTCACCGGGGCTTCTAGGGTCCGGCGGACGGACACGGGGCTGCTGGAGACCACGGCGGGCAGGGACCTGGTAGAGCCCGGCGCTGTCCGTGGTGCTGAAACCGCTAGCTGGCCCCAGACATGCGCAGACACCGTGGGCTTCAGCTGCACACCCCGGCTGAAAAGTTTTCTTCGGTGCTTTCTGACAACTTTAAATATCCTCACGTAGTGGGTCACGATCATAGTGAGAGAGAGCCCCCAGAGCGGCACCAGCACGTAGGGTCCAAATGGATCCAAAGACCGGGCGTGACCGCCGCCATGCCAGCCCACGTGTGGCCGACACAGCATGTATAAAGGAGCTTTTTTAGACAGAGTCAGAGAGATTAGAGCCAGGAGCAGGCCGCATGCCCAGATGGACAGGATCCACAGACGGACTCTCGCTTTCCGCCTCTCGGTTTGGAAGGGGAAGGCGATGGCACGGAAGCGCTCCACGCTGATGCTGACCAGGGTGAGCAGCTGCACACAGCTGCACAGGGCATAGGTGAACTGCTGCAGGCTGCACACGGACACCGACACCACACTGTCCTTCCCATAATACAGCAAAGAAAAGAGCAGCAGCGGCGTGTCCACACTACACTTCAGGAGGTCACTGGCGGCCAAGCTGACCAGCAGCGCGTTATTGCAGTTCTGGAGGCTTTTGGTTCGGAAAACAACCCAACAAACCCACAAGTTTCCAGGCAAACCTAACACTAAAGTCAAAGTCAACACTGTGCAGTTGAATATCAGAAAAGCTGTGTCCACCTGAGTCTGTCCGTTTGTTACATTCCATAAAGAGTGCGCATCCATCATTTTACGCACCTTTTCAAGCTTCGATCCTCTCACAGGATATCTATTAAATGTGAAATGATTCTTTGGTACGTGGTCCTAAATACAGTCCACATTGGTAAGCTTCACACGAGTGAGCATAAAACAACTATCCATCATCTCAGATGTATATAGAGTTAAATTGGACGTCACAAATGGCAATAAAGTGAAGTGGACCAGCAGGTTGAATTAATTTATTCAAGTGTGTTGACTTGTGTTACAGAGCAGTGATTGGCTGAATGGAAGGTCCAGGCTGATTAGAGTGCAATCAGCAGCATGTGGAGGAGCAGTCTGACCTTGGTGTGTCCTGTTAAAGTGACTGCAAACCCCCCTTTCCTCCCTCTTAGGTTAGTTCTGGTCACGTGGATGTTTGGTGCAACTAAAATGATGCATTTTCTTTTAGTTGAACTCTTCCTGAATCTTACAACATAGTGTTAATTCAGTAGTTCAGATGTGCATTGGAGGTAAAGTGAATGTACTGGGAGAAGGATGATGAAGATAGAGCTACCAGGCAGGAGACAAAGAGGAGATTTATGGATGTGGTGATGGAGGACATGCAGGTAGTTAATGTGAGAAGATGCAGGAGATAGGGTCAGATGGAAGCAGATGATTGGCTGTGGCAACACCTAAAGGGAGCAGCTGAAAGCAGTAATGGTGGTCATTATTGTAAGAGGACACATGACTAAAACCATGAATACAAATCAAAGACATAATACATTCTTCATATATGTAATTTATTAGAAAAGTGACAAGCACAAAGAATCTTTTCAGCACATTTTAGCAGTAGGAATGAAAAATGCATAACATTTTGCAGGATTTGTTAAGACATGTTGGTGCACTCCGTCCACAACAGTCAGTCTTTCATGAGTTCTTCCATGTACACAGTATTCATACGATACGCAGCCATCCAGCTATACCTCCAGGCTGTACTGTAGTAGTTTTGGTATCCGTATGGTTCTGCAGCATACATTGAGGCATAGTACTGATGCCAGGCTCTGTACCAGGACCACCAATAACCTTCAGAACTCCAGTCCTCTTCTTCTTCCTCCTCCTCCTCTTCTTCTTCTTCAGCTCTCTCTTTCTTCCTCTCTTTTCCAATCTCCTCTACAATCTTTCTCCCCCGTTTTCCAATTTGTTCTTTAATCTTCTGTGGTTTATGCCTTTCAGTCTGTCCTGCAGGTGTCAGATCTGTTCGTCTATTTGATTTATTTTCCTCAGACTGTGATAAATCTCGGCCGTGTGCTTCATAAGTTGTCCGGTAACATCTACTGGGACTATTTTTTGGTGTGGTTGAACTGAATGCATCACTGCCTTTCGTGTGAACCTGGGCAGTTTCTTCACAAGTGCCTCTTTTAGTCAGATCTAGATTGCCTGTTTTCTTATCCTCCTCCATGTCAGACTGGGGGCTTGAAGAACTAGAAGATGATCTGGGAGGTGACAAGCGAGATTTGCTATTGTGTGTGACACTCTGAATGCAATTATCATCATCAAGTATGAATGTCTCTCTCTGATCTTTAAAGTCTCCATCCTCTTTGCCTTTGAACTGCCTGATAATCTCTACTGATCTCCCCAAACCTGTTGTAATGAAGGTCTGGAAGTCCAGCTCAGCCTCCTCGAATGTAACAAAACGGGATGTGATATTCTTGAAAGAGCTGAGCGGGGGGATCTTGGGCAGAGCATCTTGCAGCTCTTTTCGAGTCGGTGCCGCTGCCTGAGAAGGTGCCTGTGAGGGAGTATCCTTCTTGGCACATTCTTTCATAAGATTCCCATCACTGTTTGGTCCCCGTTTTGGGGCTGGATGGGATGTCTCTTGTGTCAGTGGTCTGCTGCGTTCTACGGTTTGATCCTCAGCTGAGGCAGCGGTCTTGGCTCGCCGTTTCTTCTCCGTCTTTGAACGGAGCTGTGACATGGGCACTGGGTGTGAAGCTTCAGCGCAAACATCCCAGTCACATGGTTCCTCCATCAACCCTGGCTCTAATGTGGCTAAAGGACAGAGAACATCTGTGAGAATCTATTTAACATAGACATTAAAGTAGTTTTAATGAATTTATAACACTGTACTGCAATTCTACACAGATACATAGACATGTTTAGTAATGTATGACCTTTATATTAATCTAATTGTGTCTTACCATATTGTCAGCTTAGACTTAAAGGGGCTATATGTAGTATTTCTACCTTCAAATATTAAAAAATTACCTAAAATTATGAGGAAAGTGTGTAGAATAAAGAGACATAAGCTAGGCTGCAGACATCAACATACTCAGACTGATCTCATGAAATCACATTGTATGTCACACCAGTTCTTATGGCATTTGGCTTGTTATACATACACATTTTCATCCTTTCTTGTGTTACTCAACACCATTTGATCACATGTCAATGTACGTCAAGATTTCCAGGTTTACATGTCAGTAACCGCTAACCCTAATCCTAACCGCTGATTGTGTCGTATTTGATGCAACTTGAACAGACACACAGAAACCTTATAATGCATACAAATAACCTGCCAATTAAAAGGGGCGTGTTATTTGTACACAATTCATGATATCTGTATTGTAGAAACATGAACTGAATCGATTTATATCAATGGGCTGACCGATTTATGTGACCACTAGAGGGAGTAGAGAGTTACTCTGAAGGTGAGGGGGCTTGGACCAAAACAGCACAACGCGATGATAGGATGAGAACCACTAAAAACAACTTTTAGAGTCAAAAATAATAATTAGAAAGTGATAAAAGATAGAAGCACTGTTGTTTTCACTGCTGGACACAGCTCTGAATGAAAAAAAGAGAGTTTGATGAGTTTGAAATCAGCATTTCTTCAACATGGGTGAGTTTGATTATGAAGGTATGAAATTATTATAATGTGATGTTATTATTTTTGCTAAGTTTCCTGTTTGTGGATCGATAGTTCAGACTAAATGTGACACTTCTGGCCTTGTTTGGATGATTCCAAACAGATCTTTAATGGAAAAAAATATGTAGAGAAAACTGAGCTGATTTGTGGTTTTACTTCAGAAAGCTAAGCTAACAGAGCTATAATGCAAACTATCACTTGATGCAGCATGTGAAGACTATAAGACAGTGTTATTATGACAAACTGTCTTTTTGTTTGAAGGAGAAACTTGATGATACCATAGTACAAGTGTGTTTTATAAATGACCTTTATCTTATATTCAGTGAGTGATAAGGTCTGGATACACAGCATTGAGACTGGAATATCAATACTACATATAGCACTTTTTAAAGTAATCAAAAGAGAGCTCATCGTGACTAATGTTATAAACCTTTTTTAAATTTTATTTTAACTGAACAATCAGATGTTGACAACTTCTTAAAATAAAAGGCATCGTTTAAAAAAACAAAACTCACAAGGCAGTGCAGACAAACTCAGACCACACTTCTGAGCGATGGCCATCATCTTATTCTCCTCTTCACCATGGCAACAGTAGGTCACAGCCAGCCCCTGAGTGCCTAAAAAAAAAAGTAATCCTGATGAGACCCCAGTCACATAACAGAAAGGGATAAAAGGAGGGTGAGTGAGAAATGGCAGGTGCACCGTATGAGTAAGCTATGATTAAATTGCCCTCCATTTCCAAAAAAAACACAAGTAATTCAAGTTCATTTTAATTAAATGCAGATGGTGGGGAGCCTGTTGACCTTGATAGGTGGGTACAAGCTGCTAATTCTCCAGAGACGGGAGCTAATCCTCCAAATAGTGTGTAATGCAGTCAATAAGAAACAGGCTCTTTGATCAAGCAAATTGAGTCTTATTTAGAGTAAAATAACAGCAAAGAGGATTTAGACAGAACATGCAACTCAACAATGGCCTTGTTTAAGGTTTTTTTTTTTTTTTTTTTTTTTTTTAAGCGCTACCAACACTGGAGCAAGACCAATAGAAGTCATATTTTTATGCCATAGCAATACGGACGCGAGTGGTACATACGAAAGAGGAGCATGTGTTGGAAAAGGTGCAAGGAAGAACAAACAAAAAGGAGGAGAACAGTATAATTGGTGTTCATGTGTTCAATAAAAACACTTTTCTGTCATTGGCACCTCAGTGTAAACAGCAAACCTACTGTGACCACAGCTAATATGCATGTCAGTATTTACTTATCTTTTACAAGTAATCTCATCGCACAAAGGTTTCTCTCGTATCCAGCAGACCTACTTTTGAGTCTTGCTCAAGGGCAACTGGCAGTGATGGGAGCACTATGACTCAGTTTACCATTTCACAGTGGGAAAACAAACCCTATGCAGACACCCGAGTTAAATCACCAGCAACTACTTGAGCTGAGTGAGAAGCAACACATCAGTGGGTTTATCACAGTAAAGTCTGACAAATATTTTCATCACGTAATACAATTATGGGAAGATGAATTCAAGAATTAACTGCAGCCTAAAATGAATCACACCAGGTGGGAAAGAGGAGGAAATCAGAGTGGCACGACTCCCACACCCAACACCTCCATCAATTTCATTAATAAAATGCCACCTGGAGCAGACTAAAAATAAATAATGAAACAAGAAAAAAAAAATAAAAAATCAACTCAGAAGAGGAAGAAAGTGATGTTAAGTGAGGTATATGCGTCCCAAAATGCAACAGACAAGCATTAATTAGTAAAAGAATGTACTGCTGAGGCTTTTCCCATTTTGGATTCATAAGTAATGGGCATATGTCGAACAGTGATGCATGATTTCCTCTAAAATATGGATGCAGTAGTGGATGATTTCCACAATAATGAGACAAGTCTGTTCAATCTTCCACCTGCCCGATGTTATCAGCCATCTGGGCAAATGTAAATGCTTAACATTAAACAACAGAGCGTTCTGCTGCCTCCGAGCCTTTGCTTCTGCACTAATTAACCGATAAGGGATATTTACCAAAGCGTCCGGCACGTCCAATTCGGTGCATATAGGTTTCCCAATCCTGCGGTACATCCAGGTTTATCACCAGGTTTACTTTCTCTGCATCAATGCCTCTGGAGGTCTGATAGAGAGGAAACGACAGCGGTAAAGTGCAACAGGAATAATAGAAAAAAAAAATAGATTGGGAGAGAAAAGAATGCAAGTGAGGGATAACATATGGAGCACGTCAGGATGGATCACATGTCTTACCAGGTCAGTGGAGATGAGCACCCTACACTGATACTGCTTCAGTTTTGACATCGCCTCCAGTCTCTGGTCCTGAGTCAGACCACCTGTACAGGTCACCACACAGCGTCACACTGTATCAGCATCAACTCAAAACAACTCTGCTTAGACAACCAACAATACAACACAAGCAAAATTCATAACAATCACCAGATTACTTGCAATTGTTTTCTTTTTAACCCTTTAACCCCTGATGTGTCTGAATGTATGATTTATTTTACTGAAGTGACTACTGACAGTACTGTGGCACGAAATATGGGTTTGTCTATTACCACCTTCTTATATCATGTCTAGACTGGTAACTTACATCCAAAAAAGTACCAAGGCAATCATATCATGAATAAGTCAACTCAACACAACATATAAATCAGCCACTGGGACAACATTCAGGGTGTAGAATTCCATAGGACCACAGCACTCAATGGACAGAACTGAGAAGTCACACAGCACACTGCCGTATCGAACATGTAGCTCCGCCCACCTTCTCCAGGCTCCAGAGCAAAGAAAACCCTAAAACAACAGAGTATTTAGAACAATAATTCTTATTCTATATATCACCACAGGACTGAGGTAACAAAAGGCTAATGAGTTCATAGAACAGTATCTGTGATTGGCTCTATTACAAATGCTTACATTTGATTGGTCTGTGGCAACAGAAACTGATATTGTGCCACAGTACTGTGGCAGTAGCCATTGACTTATTTTAAATATTCATAAAAATACAATTGGAAAAATAGAAAAAATTCCCACATGTGCTGATAGAATAGACCATGTCCATAGACATCTGAGCATGCTCAGCACACCCCCCATCGCTTGTGACATGGGAGTAAAACACAGCAGGGAGTGAGACCAACTCAATAAGAATAGATGTTTTTGGCTTTTAAAAAAAAAACAAAAACAAAAAAAACACTGTTTTCCTTGTGTTTTTTGTTTTTACTGGTTGCAGTGTTCTAGTGATTTCCCTTTATTTTTTTTTACTGTGTTTTTATCAAGTTTTGACAGTGTATCTTCTTTCTGGAGTTCAACCAGGTGCTAAAAAGCAGCTGGACTGGTTTAGAAAAAAAGAGCCCAAAACAAAAACTACTGGGCCAAAATTCCAATACTTAATGTTGTTCAGTGTGTTCCAGTTCATGTTCAACATCTTAAATCTCTTACTGAGTGCCTTATTTGGTGAAATCTTGTAACACTTAAATTCCTCTCTTTGTCTTTTTCTGCTATTCCACCTGTTTTGACCCTAAAACACATAGTAAAACAAAGCTACTGAAGAAAAGGAACACAAGTACATACTCACAGCAGCTTTTATGACACTGAAACAGATGCAAAGTCACAGCAGCGCATTTACCTGGAGTAATGTGTCAGGGGTTAAAGGGTTAAAAATAAAAATGTTCAGTGTCTGTGTCTGATATTCAGGGCCATCTAGTGGTGAGGTTGCATATTTCAACCAACTAAATAAAGAGAAAGTTCAGTTACCATCACCCCAACAAAGCAAATGATGGATGCCACCAGGTGGGATTTGTTGGGGGTGGGGGGAATCAAATCCTCCTCTGGTTTTTATTTCCCTACTTCTACTCAGTGAATTTCATCGTCGGGGGGACAACCAACCAACTGAAATAACCGGCAGGTTGTGACAGTTTTCTTACACCTATATCCTACATTACTGACACCAACATTTACCTGAACAGAACTGTCAGCAGTCTCAGAATTCACAAACATCCCCATGCACTGGGGCGCCGTAAAGGGGGGGGGGGGGGGGGCCGTGCCAACTTCATGGGGCCCAGCATTTGTGGGGGGTCCATAGAGCAGTGAAGGGGATCCAGTGGACACAGGTTAAAAGTTGTGAAAATTTCAGGTAATATCTGCTGTATGATAGAGGAACAGAAGAGTTGGATGTTGAAAGAACGTAAAATTTCACTTTTGTCTCACGCCAGCATTAGTTACATTAGTTATGGACTGCACCCCCCCCCCCCTCTGTTTTTTGACAAATTGTACACTGGATGCCACCCACTAACAAAAAAAAGCAGAATAGAGGAAGTCTGTTCAGAGTTCCTGTAGAAACATGGCAGAACAACATGAAGGATATGGAAGCAAACCAATCCCTCTGTAGCTCCTCATCTTCATGTTATTTTTACACATAAACATAATTCTGAATATTACTGTATATTCCATTTCTGCAGTCCCAAATCCACTTAAATCCTAGACCTTTATTCAAACTCAACCAAGTGTAAAATCTATTAACATGTCAAAAATAATATGGTGAGTGACAGGTCGGCAGCCTCCTAAAAGAGGTGTTACATTAAGGACAGGAAGTTAATTATTCCTCAGTAGTGCCTCTTACCTGAGATGCAAGCAGACGGCAAGCCTTTAGAGGACAGGATGTCTGCCAGGTGCTGAGCCCTGTGGGAGCATCCAGAAACAACAGCAGCAATCAAAACACGTAATCAATCTGCACTTTGTTCGATACGCATCAGTATCAATTTCACCGCCTACTGAGATATAGTTAAGCTTGACCTGGAGGGTAATCAAGAGTGCACTCCCACATGGAGAGGAGTGTATACGGTAGATTTCTAATGAGGCCTTACCTTGTGTGGAGGTTGGAGAAGACCAGAGCCTGGTTGAACGGGATTTTGCTGAAAAGCTCCAGTAGGTGTTGCACCTTCTCTTCAAAGATCTTGTGAGGTAACGGATGTGACTGCACCAGCTTGTAATACTGCTTTAAACCTAAGAGAGAGGTGCCCAAGACGGCATAAAGAACAGAATATTAACCAAAACATCTGGGATTTTCAGGGGATGAGAAATCAGGGCTCTTTTTTTTTCCATTAGGGAAGAAATTTTCTTCACCTTCTACTGTACAACAGCTGTTAAAGAAGATAAGAGACTAAATATGAAGGATAAATGTAGTTACGCTTGTGTTTTGATGTTAATAATAGTACATGTTTGATGTAGCTACTCCCATCACATCCTGTTTTTGTTCAAATCAAAATAAAAGCCAAAATTTCTAACCAAATAAAGGTATGATATTAACATATTTAATCACAGTGTTACCTTTGAGGCCCATGTCACTAGGATTCAGTCTTACAAACGTAGGCTCGTTCATGTAACGGGTAAGATGCTGAGCAAGGGATTCTGGGTAGGTGGCAGAGAGTGCAAGCATCTGCTTGTTCACTGGCAGAGAGGAGAAGATCCAGCTGTAGAAGTAGAAGATGGGAGCAGTCAGCGTATGGGAGTTAAAAGTTGTAGGTCGTATAATATTTTTTACAGCAGGCCTTTTACTCTGGTTACATAATACATATCTCTGTTGATCTTACTTTATCTGATCCTGGAAGCTGCCCTCCTCCAGTAGCTTGTCTGCTTCATCCAGGACAAATAGCCTGATGCTGGAAGTGGACAGCATGCCCAACTCGATAAGCTGCTTGATACGACCTGCGCAGAACCCCCAACAGTTACAAAAATGCTAAAAACAGCACAGCGGTTACATAAACAGGTAAAGCCTCTGTGTTAATATTTCCATTAGTGTTTGGCTTTTTACCAGGAGAGCCCACAGCGATATGGCACTTCTTCAGATGGGGTTTGTCCTGACTCACAGGTCTGCCCCCGATGAAAACGTGGCACTCCAGTCCTTCCATAGCGCAGCCTATGGCCATCACCACCGAGTGGATCTGCACCGCTATCTCGCGTGTCGGAGCCAGCACAAGAACCTGTGGAAAAAGCAGGTGAAATGTTAACAAGCATTTCTGTTTGATTGGAAAAAGATTAAAGCTGGACAAGTGGGAGTATAACAGTTAAGCTTATCATCCATATTATACAGCAAGGTCTTTAAACAAAACGAAGACAACGCCTCCTTTAGCAATTACTGGCTTCTTTCATTTATACTTACAACCCTGAGCAGCTTGAACATACTAGTTTCAGACCCTCAAAACTGAAGTGATTACTGTTCCTGACCATCTGCAGTCTACATATAAATGAAGACAGTAAACGGTGCCTGCTAGATTCCATACCAGAACTCTTAATTCTCCTTCAAAACACTTTAAAAAAAAAAAAAAATTTAATTCCTAAAAATAAGCAGAAAAAAAAACTAGAAGAAAAAACACACAATATACATTTTTGCTTTTTTTTTTTATTCCTAACTCTTCTCACCTGAGTTGCAGGATTCTCCAGGACCAAAGTGTCCAGAGCAATGGTGCAGAACACACATGTCTTCCCTGTTCCAGACTTGGCCTGCACAATTAAATCTGAAACGAATAGAGTAAATTAATCAGGGTTGACTCTCAGCAATGACCCTTGTAATTTTAACTCCAACAATGAACTCAACCCCATTGGTCTGAACATTGACGCTTCACATTTAGAGTGTCTAGTCTGTAGCAACAAATTAAACACATTCAGTACACAGTTCAACAGGCTGACACAGTTATGGTGGTTTGGTTCACCGCAGACTAAACCTGCAAGTTAAATACAATATTATGAACATTTACAGACCATTTGCACAGCACTATTATTACTATTACTGAGCCCCTGAAAGGGAGGCAGGAGGTATTGTTTTTGCTTCGGTTTGTTTTTTTCTTTGTTTAAAACTTTAGCAAAACTATTGGTTGAATTCATACCAGATTAGGTTTATAGATCGTCAGTGAACCAAAATAGAGGTGGTTACATTTTGGGAAAAGTAGGTCAAAGTAAAACATTTTTATGAATTTTTAAAATCTTTTTCTTCTCCCATTTACTTACAATGGATAAAATTTCAAATCTCTATAAAAAAAATCAACTTTGTTTCAAATCACTTCAAACTTGGCCCATATATAGACGCAACTCATATGCTGATATCACCACATGCATAGACATGATGGCATCAGCTGGATCGACGCCAAAAAAAGCTACAATATGTGTGAGGGACAGGGTTTGTTGTGCCTGGCACCACTTATTATTATGGTTGTCCAGATGTTTCAGTCTCTTGCCCTTCTTAATGGCTCAGTGTAGGTGAGGTCTGTCCATTGGCTGATGTTGTTAGCTCAGGTCTTTCTTGGTCTTCCACTTCCTCTGTTGGCTTCCATCTGAACATCAAGTTAGCACCCTTGGTAGTTTTTTTGACAACGTAACTACAACATGTAATGTTTTTGAATTGAGTAGTCTTAGGTAGGCACCGTCTGGTGATAATTTTCCAGACTAATTCCTGGTTTGTGACTGTCCAAACAATCTTCAGAATTTTCCTGTATGTCCACCTCTAAAATGCTCTTATTTGATCGGTCATTTGCTTCATGATTGTCCATGTTTCTGCTCCATACATTAGAATTGACCAGATGTCGTAATGTAGTCCTTCACACAGTCTCTTGCACTTGTGGGTTATGACACTTTCCCACTGTAGGAACCATCATGTCTGGGTTGAAACCCCTTAGTGCCTGATTTCCTTTTTAAAAATATCTAGATGTCATTGTTGACATAATAATAATAATAATAATAATAATAATAATAATAATAATAATAATAATAACAATAATAATAACCATAATAATAATAATAATACATGCACCTTCTATACCCGCTTTATCCTCACTAGGGTCACGGGGGTCGCTTGGAGCCTATCCCAGCTACTTATGGGTGAAGGCGGGGTACACCGCCAAGTCGCCAGTTCATCACAGGGCTGACATATAGAGACGAACAATCACTGTCACATTCACACCTATGGGCAATTT
>JAQQZY010000027.1:17969706-17979879 GCA_030068375.1 Ostorhinchus rueppellii | reverse complement strand
GAAATCAGAGCAAAATGTGGGCATTCAAACTACCAAACTCTTCTATTTACAATATGCATGTTCTCCAATTCCATGTAATACACTGCAAATTATTTGGTTCTTATCAAGATTTTAAAAAATACCTTAGATTTAGAAGTGTTAACTTATCTTGTTTTAAGGGTTAATTTTTAGTTCGAAGTGCTCATACATCTGTAGACATCCTTATTTCTAAATTAAATAATCATAAACCCTTGACGCCTATTGATGCAAATTTGCACCAAACCCCCCCCCCCACCACACACACACACTCCAAAATGCAACCAAAATACTATCTTCTTCAAAGAAAAAACACAAGTCAAAAAATTTTCCCCACAATTGGAAATGGATTCAGGCATTAAGGGGTTAATTCAAAAATCTTGTCTTGTTTTGCGTACATTTCCCCTCAGATTTACTGTTTTTATTTCGTTTTTCGACCCCTCTTTTTTTGCAGTGTATATTATAACCAGCAATGCAACACCACAATCAGAAAATTACAAAATCAGTGGAAAACGATCAGAACTGGAAAATACATGCTTCCCTTCTGCAGCTTTCTCATCTCAGACCAAATCAAAAGGATCATTCTAAATATATACGACAAGACAATGTATAGCGCTGTAATTGAAAAGTGAAAGCCACTTTTCCAGACCTCCATGTCAAGACACAGAGTAGAGCAGTAGAGTCACATCCAGGTCACATCTGACAGAATCTGATCAGTGCTTGGTAATTACATCTGTCATCTATGTGTTTAACCCACTCGCTCTAGTGTCCTATGCGGCTGCATGGATGAGCCCCTCGGCACTCATCTCTACATCCCATAATCTGTGTTTAAATCATCAGTAAATCATTTCCTGGTCCATTTGGTGGTGTTATCTGCCTCTTTTTTCTTTGGTCTTCGTCTTTTTCCACGGTATGATGGTAGGATAACTGTGGATAACGCGTCCATTCACTATTTCACTTTTCTCTACGTAGATCCTTGAACAGACCTATCTCTTGTCTAATGGGGTCATAAATTACGTCCTTAGTGATGCGGCCTCCACAGGAGATATTATCTCATCTCAACAGCCTGGATTCATTGCTGTAGATCTGTTGTAAGAATCCTGGACTCACAAAGGAGTACTAGAAATACCAGTGTTCAGAGCAGGTTTTGTCTGGAGGTAGATGTTTTTATCCTTCCATATGGTCTTTAACTTTGCTACACTTGCATTTGTTTGAGCAATTCTGACAAATAAAACACATTTAACCTCCCCCCATACCCACACCGGCCTGAACTGCCTGTGATTAAGACATAATTGGGGCATAACAGCGCAGATTTCCTGCAGCCTAACAACACAGTCTAGTGGATGTCCCATGTCCCCTGAGAATACTTCAAATACAATATGCTGCATTTTTTTTTTGCCAGAGAAAGTATTAAACTATTAGACTGTAGCTTTAACTTTAGCTAAGGGTATCAAATCAAATCAAATTTTATTTATATAGTGCCAAATCATAACAAAAATCTTAAAGTTATTTGGAAATAGGTATTATCATTTATATCCAGTTCATGCTTGTGTATGTGTTTGTGTTATTGAAAGACATTCTATTGTATGTTAGCAGGTGACCTTTTGACAGTGAACCGCAGGAAAGAGGAAGCTGAGCGTGCAAAGAGCCATTTCCCCCTTATCTTGCGCAACACATACACACACACACACACACACATCAAACACAATAAGGAGAGGTCACAGGGTGACACAAGATAAGGAACAGGATGACCTGCTGGCCTTCTCACCTCTCCTAAAACGTATGGAATCAGGACGTTGACCGTTTTTGTGTTTAAGAGTGTACCATATATGGTTATCTTGTGAAACCAGCTGATTGTGTTACCAAGGCGTCGTAAACTGAATAAAAGGGCAGGAGAACGGAGACTGCTTCAGAGTGAGTTGGAGGATTGTAACTGAGCAGTCTCCGACCCATTCTCCTTGCAAGTAAAACTGAATTAATGGTCTTGTCTTCTTTCCTGTGTTGTTTAATGATGTTCTAGGTGAGTTGAACCTGACAAAAAGTTATCTCAAAAGTTTGTGTACATAGGACCAACATTTAACATTTACATAAAAATACATAAGGTTATTACTGTTATTTATTCAATCTTAACCCTTTAACGCAGGGGTGTCAAACATATGGCCCGGGGGCCAAAACTGGCCCGCCAAAGGCTCCAACCCGGACCGTAGGATGAACTCACAAAATTTAAAAATTGGTCTGAAGACATTAGATATTACAATTTGTCCAGAGTGTCAAACTGCATCATGAAAATATTTACATTTAGAAACTAAACTATTGTCAAAATGTGAACATCCTGAACAATTATGAACAACTTGAACATTTTTAAGAAAAAAAAAGTCAAATTTTAACAAAATAATGGATTCATGGTGATCTTTTCATTGTGTTGATAATAAGCTGAGACATAATGTTGTTGAAACTTTATTTATATTTCATCAGAAATGTCAGATTGTACATGATAGTTCAGGTTAGTCATATTTTCACATTAAAACAAAGTGAAAATTTTTGATTATTATGTCTAGTATTTTACTGGCCTCCCCACTGACCCTAGTGAAGATACAACAGGTTCAAAAAAATCGATAAATGGATGAATTTTACAGATCCGGCCCACTTGAGATCACATTGGGTGTGAATGCGGCCCCTGAACTAAAACGAGTTTGACACCCCTGCTTTATCGCCTGAATCGATTTCCAATTGTGGAAGAAAAAAATGTATTTGCATTTTTTTCTTTCAAGTAGATAGTATTTTGGTTGCATTTTGGAGTGGGGTTTGATGCGAATTTACATCAATAGGCATCAAGGGGTTAAAAACAAGATTCATGAAATTAGGAGGCGAAATATTATAGACAAAATATACAGCAAAAAGTAAACAACTGAATGGTGATTTATTTATTTATTTTTTTACACAAATGATTTTTTGTTTCACTTGTGTGTATTTTTTTTCCTGTGTATACAATCATGGAAAAAATAAAATATTGGATCACCCTTGTTTTCTTCAGTTTCTTGTTCATTTTAATGCCTGGTACAACTAAAGGTACATTTGTTTGGGGAAATAGAATGATAACAACAAAAATAGCTCATAACAGTCGAATTTCAGAGCTGATATCTATCCATTTACATCAATATCAATGGCATTGTACTGAAAAACAGTGCGTTTAGGCATTTTATGTTTTCTTTTCTGTCCAGTGTGTGTTTGCTCACCACATGTCGATAGGTGTGGAGTATTCAGTGGAGCCCAGAAGCACATCCGGTGGTCGGTACCATAATGTCACAACTTCATTTGAGTAGGTCTTCGTAGGAACAGACTTGGCTCGTGCCAGACCTTCATTAAAATACAGCAAAATAATTTATGACTCACTTTGTCTTCCTTGACAAGTAATTTCCACTCTTGACATTACATTCTAGAATGAAAAACACCACTGTTCTTTGTGAATGTTCTGAGTATGAATCTAGATTTCAGTTTTGTTTAGAAAATGCACAGGAATAGGTAAAGGAGTCTGGGCAGGTCATCTCCAAGGAGGACTGGTTAGATCTGTGTTCCATTCAGTCCTCCTCTACCAGCTCGGGCCATTGGAGAGATTTGTCTAGGCGTAATTTAATGAGATATTTTATAACCCCTAAACCAAAGCATAAACAGACAGGTGATGTTAGAAGAGGGCTACGTTGGAGGAAATGCGGAGACAAACATGCAGACCATCATCACATATTCTGGAACTGCCCAGCCATTCACCCTTATTGGCATAGAATAACAGAAATAATAGAAAAATATCTGGGGTAGATAGTGAGTGCTCTCTTGTAGCAATTTATATCGAGAACACTGCTTCTTATTTTTCAGCACAAGATAAATACCTAATAAAAATACTATTAGCAGCTAGCAAAAAAGTGACAACAAGAAGATGGCTGCAACCCATACCTCCAACAGAGACTGACTGGATGGATGTTGTAAAAATATAGAAAATATGGAGAAAGTGACCATCTCGCTTAATCAAAGGGGAGAGAAATGTGCACAAAATGGGAAAAAAATGGACAGTGTTTGCATCTTTCAATTGTAGTATGTAATGCACTGTATGAGTCTGACATGTATTTTGATCTTCACAGAATTATGTGATATATATATATATATATATATATATGTGTGTGTGTGTGTGTGTGTGTGTGTGTGTGTGTGTGTGTGTGTGACCAATTCTTGATTTTGCATGTACTGTACGTATATGACTATAAAAATGTTTAATAAAATCAAAATATTAAAAAAAGAAAATGCACAGCCCAGCCAAAACAAAAAGTTGCATTTATGCTACAGTTTATGCTTATGCAGTGTCAAAATAAATTCATTTCCATCTAAACTTTCTATTCATACATTTATTTTCATTAAGATCTTGTACTGCTGATGGGAGAGTTGGACCGCTACGTCAGTTCTTCTCCATCACATCTGAAAGATTGTCAGTGGACTGTGGTGATTCCAGACAATGTTTCATGTTTATACTTCCTGATAAACTGATGGTTGTTTAAGAAATGAGAAGCTACTCACTGCAACAGTTAAAGTAAAATGGGTTTTTTCCAACACAATAACAATTGCAGGAATGATCCAAAGGGAGGCTCTTACATATTTGCTTAGTTAAATCCAGATGGGGATTTTTTGGGGTTTTTTTTGGCCAGGCTGTGAACATTAGCAGTTGGTGACTTGCAAAGATGTATTAACACCAACATTACATGGCAGTTTGTCATGTTTAGTGTTTGGCCTAAGGGTGGCAGTGTTGTCTGGTTAGTAAGTCCATGTAAAGCATGCTGACACTGTTACTCCTTCAGGAACCACTAGGAGGCTTAAGATCTCATTAAGATTCTGTTGTAGTTTGTATATATGCTGAACCATAACGTAAGACTCTTGCTGTGACTGTCAGTATAGTAGTTGTTTACCAAAGTCCGCTAGTTTGAGCTCTCCCTTTTCATTGATGAGCAGGTTCTGGGGTTTGAGGTCTCTGTGAAGGACCTTCCTTCTGTGGCAGTAAGCCAGACCCCGCAACAGCTGGAAAAGGAAGATCTAAAGAAACAGAGGAAATCAGTATGACTTGCAGATGAATGCTTGATATAGTATGGGACGTAATGGTGTTACAGGTGCACAGATCTCAGAAGCAGCCCAATCACAAACACGTGTGTTTACTGAAACTTGGTATAAAACAACACAAAAGGTATGCAATAAATAATCTCCTATTGTGTAAAGAAAAAGGTTAAAGGCATGTTAGTGTAAAAGAAGGATGAATATTACCACTTTGGTTTAGATAAGCTGTTTTTTCCTTAAACTTTTGTTCTAATGCTGTCCGTACCACCCATATATGTAGATTGTACCTTAATACACAGACTCAGAAATGCGTTTGTGGTCAGTATAACATCAGTAAACCAACAAACCTAATGTTAGCCTAGGATGTTCACACATAACTGTATGTTGAAAACATAAGAAAAGAACCTACTGTGTATAACACCTGAAAATGCAACTAATTCAACCCTAATATCCCAGATATTTGTATAAAATGTGGAACCGAACAAGAATTTTGAAGACTGATAAACACAACAATTTTATTTCTCTTGTTTTCTTCTTTCTTTTTTTTTTTGGTTTTTTCCATTTCATTGCTATCCATTGCCACTGACGCTGGTCATGTATGCTTGTTATTTTGAGTGCTGGTGTATGTGATATATGCTGTTTGTTATATGTGTATAAAAATGGAAAATTCAATAAAATATTTGAATAATAATTCAAACTATTTCCAATATTATAGACAAAAAAAAGGAGATCTGTATTCTAGGTCTTATTCCAGAAACTTTAGCACTTAGAACTCATGAAAGTAGGCTGGTGAACCTCTGTCTCATACATGCAAAGCGTCTTCCAGCTAGACACTGGAAAAAATGTTGATTGTCCATCGTTGAATTCATGGATTTCAGAACTCTCAACCTGCATCGTTATTGAAAGGCTCACATACATAATTAAATGGAAAACTCATATCTTCTACAAGATATGGAATTCATTTCTCAAATTTTTAGAATCAAGGCCTGACATTTGATCATCATAACTTACAAAGTGAGACCATACCTGTTTTTTATTTATTTAATTTAAAGGATGTTTGATTATGTATCAGACATACGAAAATGGACAGTGACAAGCATTCAAGTCACTATTAGTTGTATTGTCTGTCAGTTATTATTTTGTTATTTACTTTTATTGCTGTTTCAAAATTCAGAGGTGGCCTTGCAGAGAGGGGGGGTTGTAATTCTGGGGGTTTATGCTCAGGGGAGATCCACACAATGTTACCAATTCATGTCAGAAAAGATATATAATGTGTTAAAAATTCAATAAAGATATGTGTATATATATATATATATATATATATATATCAAACAGCAAAAGTCACAAGTTAGACTTTTCCTCAGACCACATTTCTTTTCTTACCTTAACATTGTGAACACTCATAATGCTTCCACAGTCGTCCATGTACTGCTTCAGGTCTTTTTCCTAGTAGAAAGAGTAAAAAGCAGAAAAAGGGAAAGTAAGGAAGGAAGTGGTGAGTGTTTGACACAACATAATATAAACATGTGCCATCTGATACAGGTAAACATGTACAGTGCAGCCACTCACCAGGTACTCAAAAACGAGTGTCAGGCACTTGTCAGTGTGGATAATGTCGTGGAGGGTGACAATATTGGCGTGCTTCAAGTCTTTCAGTAGAGACACTACAGAAGTGAGAGACATCAGACACTGTCAGTCAAACATAGACAACCTGTGGATGGAAGTCAAACAGCTCAGGGATCACTAGCTGCTCTGGGAGTTACAAGGCACTACAGATTTGACAAACCTGGCAGAACAATAGCCCTTTTTGACAGTGTAGTCCATGTTATTTCCAAATGATTGGAGTTTTCAGTACCTTCTCTGATTGCTGTGCAGGGTGCGCCCTCCTCATGCTCCAGTCGAATCTCCTTCAGAGCCACTAAGTTGTCTGTTAACTTGCTTCGACCCTTAAACACTGTCGCATAGGTGCCCTGCAGAGATGAAAAGCATCACATTTATGAAGTAAAATGAACATAAAAGTTCTTTGTGTATGTCAGGTTTTCCTTTACTGATCTCACCTCCCCCAGTTTGTCGAGTTTGATGTAGGTCTCCAGTTTTCCGAAGCCGATTTCAGACTAGAAAGAACAGAGAGGAGTCAGATGAGGAAATCAGGAGTGTTACCACTGTGCCAGTTTACATTTGTTTTGCATACAGCCTGATATTAGGTCATTTCATCCTATCACGAGTAACTGTAGGATTTCTAGAATCACAGCCGTCAGGCAGAGCTGCTTATTCTAATTTCATTTCCACTGTGTTGACATTTGACCTAGAACTGCAGGGGTGTGACTCACCAGGCCTCCCTCCAGTGTGTCTGCACTAAACCATTACCTCACTTTATCCTTATGTCATCACGGGCGCTAATATCCTCCGGTACTATGTTACACCTGATTAACCTATTCTGCACTTGATGTTATGCTCATGCACACAGACATTTCTGACCGTACTTGATTTGGGAACGTCAGACAACTGTAACTATGGACCAATGCATCACATATTTCCTCCCCAGTGTTGTTTTAATGATGACAAGTGCTGTCAGTGGTCGGGTGCACATGTATTCTCTGGCCACAGGAAGTCAGTATAACAAAGTTAAAAAAAAACAAAACAAAAAAAAAAACAGCATGAACTCTTCCTAACTAGATGACATTATGGGGGTTTTATTTTTCTACATTTCTGATGCTTACATCTGAGTACAGAGAAAAAGTTCCATGTTAAGCCTGAATTTAGTTAATAAAAGTTAAACTACATAATGTATGTGGCCTGTGGGCTTCAGGTCATGAATTATAGATAAATGCAGCTCTGTCAAGCTGTGATAGCCACAGGCCTGTCACCATTTACCCCCGTTACTGTCACTTTTCCTCCTTTATTTGTCGATCTCCATCAGGGGGGTCTCTGACAGGTTTTTTTTACTGTCTGCATCTTTCTACATCTCACCATCTCTCCCAATCTTGCACTGGCTCATCCCATCATGATGCTTACACGAATGCCAGGCCAATGTTAGGACATGCCCGGCTGTGTGTCCACTGGTGTGTGTATAAAGAGGAAGGGTCTCCAATGACCAAGTTAACTGATGAAGCATGTGATCTCTTTAAAAGCATGTAAAAGCCAGAACAAGCTTTGACACAAGATAAACATAACATGCCTATACAGTGAAGCCAGTGTGTGCAGGATTTTTTTTTTTTTATTGCACAAGTAATGAAGAGGCATTCTTGAAAAACTTCCATTTTCCAATTTATAATAATTGAAAACAACTCAAGAAATGCAGACAATGGCAAGAAAAAAAATGGTGATGAAATGTACTGTCAATGCATAGAGCTGGAAAGGAGACAGATAAAATCTACAGACAGAAGCATACTGCTCTTCTCTGTGCATTTGTGACAGGGGCTGTCAGAGGTTGTTGCTGAGCAGTGCTGCTCATTTGGCAGGGGACTCAGTCTCAAACGCAACACACACACACTGTGACGCAAACACACACATCCAAAAAAAATACATACACACGCATACATTACTGCCGCCTCTTTAAATTCCAGGCATTACTCCATCCATCCCAATTCCAGTAAAACAAAAGTAAAGCATCTCTTAGCTTCGGTGAAGTATTCCTGGCATAATTGAATATAGCAGCACTTAACCTAAACGTTACTCTGTGCAGGCGGTGTGCAGCTGCTTTCTGCGTACCTTAGAATGGGCCGAGCCTTTTTCTGTGCGCCTGCATATGCTTTTGATGCCAATGGGTTCATTTCGCTTCCAACGCTCCAGTGAGCTTACTCAGCAGAACTAGGTCAGACCAAGTTTTAGTGACAAAATTAAAGCAACATAAAACCAAACAAAATGTGTGCCTCTCTACTTGCAAAGGGACTAAGGAGATTTACAGCCAGATAAACTGACAGCATAAGAACGAAACCTTAGAGGAGATACAGTAACTAGAACAAATGTGTACTGAAGTCTATGACTGGGGCCACATTACATTTTTCATTGTGTTTTCTATGCACTGGCTGAAAAGAAGGCTCGATGGAGAGGGTGGACTGAAAGCACTAAGTGGCAGAGGGAAAATGATGGGCTGTTAAGAAAGAAGGCGGTAATGGGAGGTGGGAGGAGAAAGGGCCCTTTTATTAACATGATGAAGTCAGTCTTTAGGGCTTTAATCAATCCATCAACCAACACGTATCTTGGTCTGGGTCATCTTAATCATTAAACTGTTGATTGCAACTAATGGCTCAATTGAAGTAAATGAATTAATCAGCACTAAAAACACATTTCGCATCCTACTTTTACAGAAGTTAGCAATGATGATGGCTGATGACTAATATTAGACTAAGGAATAACTGACTTTATGGGGAAATAAAATCTTAAAAGTTAATCCTTCACACATTTTTTTCTGTTATTTTACTGCACATGTATTATTTATTATTTTGAGTATGATGCGCAACACTGCAACAGTTCTGGTTTGCAATAGGTTTAAATGGAGAAAGATAGATTGTTTTCAGACATGCCAAATTCACTTTAGTGTTGAAGCTTTACAAGCGGGACAAGCAGGGATTTCATCAGTTGTTAGTTTTATCCAGTTCCAAGCTATCATTACTATAGTGCAAGCCAAAAATATCAGATTTTTGGCTATTAAAATGCCCCAAAAAAATGTAAATGTTTTAAAGTCTTCATTATGCTCGATAAACCACAAAATAAAGAGATGCAGGTCATTTTCCTTGTAAAAAACAAAAAACAAAAAAACAAGCTAGGTCTTTTGTGTGTGTGTTTTTTGTTTTGTTTTTTTTAATTTTGAAAAAAAAAATATTTTTGATGGTCATATTTTTATTGATTTTTTTATAATTCTATCTTGTATCACTGGAAAATGTTTAATGGGTGAAAAGAAAGAAAAAACAATAAAAAGTGAGTTATAAAAAAAAAAAACTAGGCCTGTTTCAAGGCAAAAATATGAGATTTTTGACCATTAAAAACACCCATAGAACAAATAAAATATTTAAAAGTCTTCATTATGCTCTATAAACCTGAGAATCGAGAGATGCAGGTCATTTT
>JAQQZY010000027.1:17955641-17969606 GCA_030068375.1 Ostorhinchus rueppellii | reverse complement strand
ATATATATATATATATATATATATATATAAAAAATTCTATCTTGTATCACTGAAAAATGTTTAATGGGTGAAAAGGAAGAAAAAAAACTATAAAAAGTGAGCTATAAAAAAACAACCTTGGGATGTTTCAAGCCAAATATATGAGATTTTTGACCATTAAAACACCCATACAACAAATAAAAATGTTTGAAGGTCTTCATTATACTCTATAAACCTGAGAATAGAGAGATGCAGATGCAGATGCATTTTCCTTATAAAAAAAAAACAAAACAAGCTAAGCCTGTTTCACTGTCAATATAACGCAATCATGTTCCTACACAGTAGAAGCACAGTTACTGGTGTGATCATTGTTAGGGGTGATGGTGGTTAAATCGATTGTGATGCAAGAGTCTGTGTGATTCTTAAGAATGTACAAGGTCTATCCAGCTCATTACGTAAATATTAAAGTTAAAAGTGGATAAAAACAGTCAGACTCATCTGATATTAGTTGTGCTCAGAACAAACATCTACACGTTTCACAAACATTACAAACTAAAAAAAGGAGGCAAAAAACGGTCAATATTTTAAGATCGGTCAGAGGTTCTAATAATTTTAGCCACTGCTGTATATCTGGGTTAAAAATCCACTATCAGGTTGTAATCTGTCTTTTGTTTTGTTTATTTTTCTATCATAAAACATAGAGATAACAATAAAGTATTAAAAAAAGGGGGGGAGACACTATCAGGTTGTAGTCTGTCTTTTGTTTGTTTTTTTAATTTTTATTTTAGTCTATAATAAAACATGGAGATAAAAATAAAGTATAAAAAAAGAAAAAAAACCACTATCACGTTCTAGTCTGCCTTTTGTTTTGTCTTTTTTGTTTATTTTGGCTATCAAAAAACATGGAGATAAAAATAAATTATGAAAAAAAAAAGACAGAAAAATCCACAATATTAACTGCATGCTTGCCAAAGTTAAATATTTACAAACTTCAGTTTTCGGCCTCCTCATTCCGGGGTTGACCGGATCACCACATAGTAAGTATTACATAAGATGGTTAAGTGTTGCCATTTGATTAAATGACATCTCCTTCCTCAGCACCATGGTACACTGGATCTGACTGGGCCGCTGTGAATAATTGATCATCAATTCGTAACAGCATTAGAGAAAACTGATACCAAGCAACTTCAATTACATTACATTGGAAACGATTCAAAGATCAAAATACGAGGTTTCACATGCGAGCGTCGGTTATACGACACCTGACACATGTTCTATGTTACGGTAACAACTGGCTACTATCACAGCAAAAACCCCGAATCCTTCAATGTCGTCACTTTTAAGGCTTATAATCGTTTAGATAAAGTGGGACAGAATAAGCACGCTCCTTGATTCACCTTGCATAATTATATTCATACTCGGGTAGATTTAATTTCTCATTAATTTTCCATGCTAACATTTTTCCTTTCCTCACAGGGTTTTTAATCATTTTCAGCAACAGAAAATCACCCAAATTATATGAAATAACCCCTAAAAAATTGGTGACCTATTTACGTCCAAGACCCCAGCCAAGGCTCCTTTGTCTCTACCCAGTTTCCTGAAATACACTGAGTGACTCTTATGGTTCTAATAGGACACCATGCTATCAAAAAACATATTTCTGCTTGGATGCACCAGGCTAAATACAGCAAAGAAAGCGAACCCCTGCAATCCGTGCATGTAGCTGCTACATGCACTCTGCAAGCTCAGCAAGGACACTGAGATACAATAAAGCTGTGTTTTTCTGTTATCCAAAGCCAAGCAGGTTAAAATTAACGTCCATTTTCACTCGTCTTTTCTTCAGACTCATTTTTAGGTTTCTCTTTAGCATCTTATCACATATTAAATCCCGCCTTCCTATTATTTATTCCTTCGTTCTCTCTCGTTATCCCTTCCTGCATCTCCTCGCTCTCTCTTTCTTGCTCTGTGGCTTACTTCAAGGTGTCCCGGTGTGTAATCCTATTCAGGAGAGGAGCTGCAGCAGATGAGTCTGACACTGTTCCTGAATTATTTATTGATTGATCTATTACATCACATACATACAACAAGCCAAATGCACAAGTGGACAGAACCACACGACTCACAGAAAATGTCTGCCACTCATTTCCACAGTCTGCTGTTGTTCTCGCTGCCACTTACACGATAAACCTGTTCTTTCTGTGTAAACCTCTTTTCAAAGATTCTTTTCTTTCATCTCTGTGTGCAGGAAAGCTGTGCCATTAAATCCCTTCAAGCACAGAGCTCAACTTAGGCTACCAGGTTTGTTCAATAATTACAGTAAAAATGGATGATGGATGCACCTTTATGCTTTCCTACAGAATATGAAGGGTGGTTTGGTAATTATGTTTACAGTAGTATGTGAGCGCTGTCAGTGCTATGAGTACAGCAGACTGAGGCCAATTTTAGAAGAACAAGCACATAAGCGGAGAGTGGGTGAAACAGTGCAGTGTCTTGTTTTATTCCATCATGGATGAAATAATTTGCCGAGAGAAAAATTGAAATTTAAAGAACCCAAAGAACAACATGGAATAAGTAAGAAACAAAATAAGCAAATGAATAAGAGCACTTGAGCAGGAATACAAAGGGACATAAAAGGGATATGTGCATATGAATATCTGCCAATCATCATCCAACCTATGAACCATCCACTAAAACACCCGCTTCTCCCTTTCCCACCCCCAGATTAATACCCATAATGCTCTTGGCCTGGATACATAATACAGAATTCATCATTCATCCCCCTACTGAGCTATTGTAACCACTATAGCATGGCTCAGTGTGTGCTTTAGATCTGTCTGTGTGTGTTTGTAGCTCCAGTGCGTATCATTGGATATAATGGTCTTTGTCACCCATTAAAATGCAGTACAATAGTACTCCAAGTTCATATTACTTTTACTTCAAAACAAACTGGCATTGCAAGAGTAGCACACACCCAGCTGCACACACAAAAGTCTACATGCAGAGAGTAAAGAGAGGCTAAAATCACATTCACTGCAGGCACAGCTGCTTTGAACACATAAAAATACAGGCAAAAAATACACACACACACACACACACACACACACACACACACACACATACACACACACACACACACACATACACACACACGCACACGCACACACAATCTGCATACTGACCAATGAAGCGCGTCGTAGCCTGCGGCTCATCGGTTTGTCAAAGGGTGGGCTGTTCATGGCAAACTTCTCTAAATAGCCCTCCGGTAGCCTGATATCAGCTGGGAGTGACAAACGTTTGTTTATGTCCTGAAACAAAGGAAAAAACACAGAAAAACATATTATATTAGATAGTAGACGTCTTAGTATCTAATAACCAAACAATTGTGATGTTGTAGAATATAGGGCTGTTCAATTGTTTATACGTGTTTAAAAATGGTACTTTGGAGAGTAACAAATAGAGAGTAACAAAATAAATGACAATCTAGTGATAAAAAATAAAGCACAGTAGACACTGCGGGGTTGATTTTAATATTTATAAAGACAAGGGTATTACATGGGTTGCTGATATAAGGACTGTAATGTTTTTAAGGTTGATGAATTGTTCATGACGAAGAGAACATAAAGGAGGTAGCTATCTGTATTTATATTAATGTATTTTTAAAACAGAACACAGCAATACAGTTTTTATTTATATAGTTTTTAGAGAGACTGTTTTTCTTGTAGACATAGGATGTTTAACAAATTGTTGGATTCCTGTGTAATATTTCTTCTATAAAACAGGTTCTGGAAGCTACATAAAAATGAGCAAAAATGAAGCTAATCTAAATCTGCATGTGTACTCCCACAAAATAAAGTGGAAACATGGCACCACTTGTGTTTCATGGACCCCTGACTCTGAATAAAAGCCACAACCAAAGCTGCAAATGACAGGACAAGTTTCAGGCAAATTTTCTCGAAATTTCTTAAGACACAAGGAAGAAAATCAGGTTAGCATCATTGTTTTTCAGCTCAACAAATTCATATTGAGTAAACATTAAAGCAACAAAGAGTGGTTTGAAATGTTGAAACCAGTGGAAACAACTTTCACTTCATACCTTTGGCTTGAATGATAATTATGTGAGGCTGCTTTACCCATAATGCACCTTCCCTGTATTCTATATTCATGTAGGACATGTTCGTGGGCAAGGTGCCAATCACGTGTTGTTTCCATGGCAGCAGAGGCTGGCCAAGTCCCATCAGCCCCACAGTATGTGTGTGTGAGATGATATGTGTGTTTACATGTGAACATTAGTGATAGGAGAGAAAGTGTGCGTTAACCTGAAGATGAAAGCAGAGGGATTTCACGCTGGTAATGGTTTTAACTGAGCTCAGAGGCCAATGTAACCACAGTTTTGTACATGGGAGCTATAACCCCAAGGACATGATACCCACTATAGTTCTGACCCAGGAAATGACTAGCAAAGCTCTGCAGACTGCACACTGTAGGGACAGTTTGCAAACTATATATTAGATATATTTCATGACTTAAGATCTTAGAGTCTAGGAATTTATTAAGGGCTCAAATGGATGTCTGAATAATGAAAAGGGAACACATCACTTACTCCTCCTGCATATTTCTTAAAGAAAAGTGCTCATTTGCTTCATCACTTGAGCTCATACACTTCATATTTCATGCAATTCCGCCACACAATTACCACAACAATAGGTTTTCAGACATGTGCACCATCCATGCCCCTATACAAAGAGCCACAATAGAAACAAGTTCAGAGACACTGACACGCATGCCCTCATATTCACTGATATGGACAGAATAAAGACCCACAGAGAAACACACACACATTCACGTGTCTCCATACTCACAATGCAGAACAGCTCTAGTAGCTCCCTCATTGTCCTCCTTAAACGTGTCTTTCTATACACTCACTACACACATGCGCTTTCCACGATGCATGTCTTTGACCTGCCACATGACTGCACACACACTGACAGAAAAACAGAGCGAGAGAGAGAGAGAGAGAGAGGCTGGCACTTCACAGTGCCATCCACATGCTCTGAGGAGGAGGAGGAAAAACGAGGAGGAGGAGGAGGAAGAGGAAGAGGAGGGGAAAAACAGGAGCAGAGAGGAGAGAGGAATGGACAGACTCCTGAGGGGAGAAAGGCAGATGGGGGGAAGGGGGAAATGAAGGGGGACGGCTGATAGGAAACATTGTTTTTCTCTCCTCCGTCTCTCCTTCTGCTTTTCTGTTTCTTATCATCTCCTGACTCTCATTACTTTGGATCTCCTGTTTCTTTGTCATACCAATAATTATTCCTCCTTCCATAATTACCCCCTCTCTCCCCAGCAGTTTCTACCAACGCTCTCTGTGGTAAACATGGTCTAAATTAGTCCCATCCACTGTTCGCAGCAGTCAGAGGCAGCAGCCTGTATGTCCAGAGGCATTTCCCATAATACTGCTGTGCTCAGCAACTCTTTCAAACAGACAGACAAACAGTCTCACCAAGACATGGGACACACATGGAGTGGTGACAAATTTTAGTGACACAAATCTGCCTTACCTGAACACAGAAAGCACACGTGGATTGAACAATGATGTGCTATTTGCACAAAAGAACAGTATTACACTGTATTTGTACTCTGGTGCAACGCTTCGGATGCAGTTAACATTGTAAAAGGGACCATTTTAGTCCAAACCAGGCTGTTTTTCTATACCTAACCATGTAGTTTTGTTGTCTTAACCTACCATGGGTAGATTTTGGTGCCTAAACATAATCAAACAGTGACTGAAAACAGATTTTTTTAAAGGATATTGCAAGTCTCATGGGAATCACACCTTGAGTTCCTACATTGTGTACTATGTCTGTCTGATCCACACACACATATTTGATGTTACACACTGTCTGTGCAGGCATGTGTGCGTGTGTGTGTGTGTTAAAATAGCCGCCATGTGGCTATTATCCTATTTTCAATGTTTATCTTTTCTAAAAGTCATTAGTCATTTAGTAAAACTCACTCACCTATTGTGCAGACAGTCAAATGTGTGCACAGTCACATGTGAGGGAACACCAATAACCTGAGTAATAAACTGATGATTTCAGAAACAGCTCAGGTGTAATCTGCAAAATGAGTCTTAAACCTCATTAAATTACACTGTGTCTGGGTGTGTCCTGTAATAACTACATGTACAGTGTGAGTGTAGTAAGCCTTGTGAAAAGCAGGTAAGTGTGAGTATAGTAAGTACATGTGCAGCTTCTAGTACCTCATTAGAGATGCGCCGGTGGTGATTGTTCCTCATTCGAACCCTGACTGGACTCTGGACTTCATCGGATGAGGTTCCTGATGCCTGGTCGCTCTCCCCATCTGAACCCATCTTCACATTCTCATGGACGATACCTGCAACACACAGACAATAGAACATTACCATCTGCACTAACTAACTGAACTGTGCAAAAGTGTAGTGGAAACAAATCTGAGCTGAATTTATTACAGCCATCTGGAAGGAGTCCTGCAAATCATTTGTCTGAGATGTTGTCTCTATTTTTCAGTTGGATCTCTATTTTATTTGATTTTCTACAAAGATTTTACTCTCCCCTCTGTCAGAGACAGAGTAGGGTCCCAATGCCCAGCTGATAGAGTATACCACCAGCCATGCTAGGGCATTAGGTTAGTACGTATAAAATGCCATTGGTAAGATGAGGAGGTCAGAGATCAATAATACCCTGCATGCAATGGTAGCCCTTCCGTCCTTCCCTGCCAACCCCTCCACACACATACCTCCATCCACACCAGAATCCATCTGATTAATGAGTCACAGTGCAGCAGACGGGACTGCCTCATTCAGTAGTGTGTGGTGGAGTGTGTGTCTGTCAGTCTGTGTGTGTGTGTGTGTGTGTGCATGTTTGTGTGTGTAAAGGTGGGGGAAGGGTCGTTCTCTGGGTTTCAGCTCAAGTCTGGGTCATGTACAATACATCAGGTGTTGGTCTTTTCTCTGCAGGCCTGTAGGAGAAAATGTGTGATGTGCAATAACATTGATGAATGTTGCAATGACAACATCAATAGTGATAAATAAATGATTTGCTGCATTTGCTCCTATGTTAATGCTAATTAATCTGAAGGTAGCTAAAGACTAGCCAGGGCTAACAGTCACCAAACTGTGTGAATGTGTAACCCATGTATCCAAAGCTCTATCTGATGGGCCAAAAGCTTCTATTGCATGTGCAAATAGAATTATATTTCTCAGTTATCGCACTTCCCTTGCAATGTGTTTATCGCACGTTTTCATCGTAACTGTCAAACAGCTCAATGTCTACTGTCAATACCCAAAACATCTTACTTTACCATCATCTGTTGTTTACATTGTAAAACAGCCACCATATGTAGTGAAATAGTGAGAGATAGAGGAGGGAGACCAGAGGATTTGGAGGAGGACGCTCTGACGGGAAGAAGTGATGATGTGGAAAGAATAATAAGTCCCTCGAGTGACTCTGACACCTCAGCTGTGCTGGGAACTGTGGGATAGAATGATGTAGGGCTGCATAGGTAGAGCTATTTATTATGGTGCACTGTTTGTCAGCTGTGTAGTGGGACAACACTGCCTGAGGCTGATTCTAGGTCATTTGTGCACCTCATTCATGTTGTCTCAAGGTTAGGATTTGAGAAAGGCAAACTGGCTTGAGCATTTTGCCATAAGGATAAAAATGCTTTCTTTTAGTTTTTTCCTTATACATAGATATACAGCTAGTGTAGGATGCATTTCTTATATGTTGTGCGCTAGTGAACGTAATGAAATATGCATTGGTTTTAATCTATTTATAAAGAAAGTACAGTATGCCATCCTCTGTACTAACCCTCACCCCAAAAATAATTTATAAATCTATTGTTGTCATAGTGAGAAAAACAACAGGATCCAAATCCATTAAAATATTTATACATTTCTTATCTATATTATTCAATACATTATTCAATGGATGTCTTTGCATTTCATCTGAAGTGCATGAATATGTTTCTTACTGTTGCCACCGTTCAACTACCCGAGTTGATTCTGCATCTGTTCTTTGGTCCAGCTAACTGTTGACAACAACAGCATATGTTCATTAGCAAACATCACCCAAACACAATACATGTGTGTAAATGCTTAGCAGACTGCTTCATAGCCATTTAAAGTCTCAGTTGTACTCTCTATGGCCTTGAGGCCGGACAAGGGGATACAGAGTGTGTGCTGCTAAGAAAACTGAGCAGTCAGTGTAGTCATATTAGGATCAACCCTTACAACGCAGATGGTGAAACATTAAACTCATGGTAACTGACACCAGCGTAAAGGGAAAATTGATCCGGTATATCTACATAGTGACAGATACACATGCATGACAAGTAACTCTCCAATACCCCTATTATGTCACAGCCCTTTCTCACTTTGGAGAGGTTGTGTAAACAGTCCAGTGGGTGTGGGTGAATCTTACAAAGAGAACGAACTAAAACGAATATTCCATCCCCAGGTCCCTGTATTAATACAATAGCATCATGTATTACTGAAAATATACAGTGTGTGCACTTTTCTATTGCTAACACCTCACTAACACAACTTTTCTGCTCAATATAAACACACAAACCCTCTCACACATACTTCCTGATCACTCAGGACACTGCTCTCCAGCCTCCTGCAGGTTCTTTCTGCTCCATTTCCATAGCAGACTAAGAGCAGACAGTAAATGTCATGAGCTACCACTGGCTCCCTGTGTAGAGCCCAGTTGGCCTAGTTAGGGTTGCTGACTCCCTGCTAGCTTGTCTGGAAGAGTGAGTGGGCTGCTTTTAGGTCTATCCTTACTTCACCTAGGTCTGTATGTAGTCCACTTAGCTGGAAATCCATCTCAGGCTTTGGCAATGCCACAAAAATAATTTAAAAGTCAAGTGAAAAAGGTTGTTAAAAGCACTAAAGGCAAGCATGACATGAACGTCACGACCGCTTTAGAAAGGAATCAGAATTTGGGAATTTTTTTTTTTAAACTATAAAATCACCCATAAATGAAGTTCAGGGGATTGCTCAAGGCTGAACCGGTAGAATAAATAGTCCTGTCCAATGTATTACTTGGTCCGAAGTGAATAATTTTACAACTTCTTTTTGCCCCTTGGCCAGAAGTTCCCAAATTAAAGTTTTCAAAGCAAAGAACAGCAGTGGGTGCACAATCAGGCAGTAGCAGCAGGAATAAAGAGATACTGCAGTCATAGTGCGAACAAGCAAGAGAATAATGAATTCACTAAGAAAAAAAAAGAACTTGAAGGACTTTTTGCTTCTCTAAGGAGTTCATGAAAATCCTTGAAAATACCCACAAACACGGCTCTGGGCTATCCTACTGCATCGTAAATCTTTAAACCGGCTACTTAAAGGAAGTAATATTTTGAAATTAATTCATTTAAGATGTCGTGGAAATAAAACATCAGCAGATTCTCGGGGAAATCTACTTAGCATAAATCTATGGCTTTGTATCTAATAAAACCTGAGGATACATGTTTGATTTTAATTGCACTGACTACCCCACAGAAGGAAATGACACAAAAACAGAAATGGGCTTCTTGCATATATTAACGCAATAAGGAGTATTAAAATCTGGATGATATATCAGCTCTACCATCATGCTGTTAAACACATCATAGTATTTACCGAATATACTTCCACTGAAAATGAAAAATCACGAATAATGTCATGAAAGTTGCTGTTGCTGCTCATTACTGCCTCATATCCTAGCATGGATCTGATCATGACAACAGCCGGTTATAAGACTCACCAATACGGTTTCCAGGAGGACGGCATGTGTCCAACACTCTCAGCATACGGAAAGGTGACAGCCTCAAAGGGGTGTCTCTGTCTCCCATTCGCACCCCATCTCCCATTCTAACCTCCCCCATTCTGGAGTCTCCTACTCTAGGAGCACGAGCAAAGCACGCCTGGGGGTTTTCTGGCGCATCCATAGTTCCAGAGGATTTAAAGCATTAAAATATAAAGTTCATTAAAAGAAAAAAAATAAAAATCAAAAACCCATTTCGTTGAGGCAAAAATATAACTGACTTAAATGTGTTGACTTCAGCTCAGTACTGATGTCCAGTCAACAGGTCTGAGTAGGACCCAGGCTTTAGTAGCTTTCAAGGCAAAATCCAGTCTTTAGGTGGCTTCCATACATCCAGGTGAGCCCCTGTGTATGAGAAAAAGTTCCAGAACAGACTGCACAGGCACTCTAATCACAATGCAACAACTCCCTGGGCAACTACTCCACTTAAAACTCTCTGTTTTCCAGTAGACACTCCCTCTCCTCTCTCCACCTCTCCTCCTTTTTCTCGCCCTTTTTCTCTCTGCAGTCACACTGGTTGCTGACTAAGGAAGGTCAAACGCTGTGCAGGTAAGCGAAATGCTGCAGAGACATTCCAACGTACGCAAGCTCAAAACTGTTACGCCCGACGATCACAGAATAACAGGTGTTCTGTCTCCATCTATATGATTCACACGCGTGCACCCAAACAAGTGCAGACAGCCAAACTTCAAAGTCCCTCTAGGAAGAAAAAACACATTCACTCTTTTACTGCATCCCTTTGCACTTTTTTTCCTTTTTAAATTGACAATCCAGTCTTCTGCCCTTTTCCCAGTGTGTTTTTTTTTTATCCAGATCTCTTCTTTTGTCGTCTCTCTCTTCTTTTCTTCCACTGTTACAGAGCATGCCACTCTGTTCAGGCTGTTTTGCTGCTCTCCCTCATCCACTCCCTTCTCTCGATTAGTCTCTCCTTGCCTCTGGCGCCCCTATCAGTGCTTTCAGTGTTGTTAGTCCTATTGCTCCCTCCCTTCTCCTTGCTGTTACTCTCCTCCCTCTCATGTGATACCAATCTCTCTCTCTCTCTCTCTCTCTCTCTCTCTCTCTCGCTAATGCTCCCTCCCTCGTTCACTCTTCCTATCTCTGTCTAGGTCCAGAGATGGTGTTGAATATACAGTACACTCTTTTTCTTTCCAGGAGCTGATGACAACATTTTCTGCAGGATCAGCCTCTTCCTTTCTCTCCATCTCTATCAGTCTTCGTCTCTACGCCGCCCGTCCTTTCTCTCCACTCACTGCCTCCTCCTCATCCTTATCAGTCTCCGGTGCAGAAAATGAAACCCTGAGGCGTTTGAGTGACGCCTCTGGCATCATAGCTCCCATCGCGCGCTCTACCACATTCCCTCCACCCTCCTCGTTCTCTGTCTCCCTGCGTCCTTCCCCCAAGACCTGAAGAAAAGGCCATTATTCATGCTCAGCTCGTACACAGACACGCTTTCCCACACCTCTGCAAAGACAGTAACAGTTCATCCTTGTAACGCTTATTAACACATGACTGTCTGACACACCCGTAGCTATCAAAACTATGAGCCAACATATTTCTTAAACAAGGATGCAGTCAGGAGGATATTAACACATCAAGACTGTGCTTTGGGCTAGAGTGTTGAAATGTGATATAATGGTCAGTGCCAAGAGAAAGAATTTGCTAGTTTTCTGCAGTGTCATGATACTATAATGTCACATAACTTCCTTAACGTGAACAATAGTTTTCCACACTGTCAAAGTTGGAGTTATTTTACTAGAACACAGAAGATGACCTATCTGCAATCACTGTGTTAGCCCTTAAAATCTGTGCTCCTTATTTCCAATGCATATAGACTATCCATCCAATAAAAAAGTGGATCATACCAACGTGGAAAGTAGAACAGCAATAAAACATCAACACAAAGATGGTATTGCAAACAAAATGTCAGCAAGATAAGGCTTCAAATGTCATCTTTCCTCTTCATGTTCTGAAGGATTAACACTTCAAAAACTGTTCTTTGGGAGACTAACCTCTCCCTTCATGTCAATAATTAGTCTGTGCTGCTAACACAACGCATCGATGCATAAAGGCTTGCACACCCTGTGTGTCAATACCTGGGCTCTTAATTTTATAACAACTTATACAAGCACACAGCATTACAGTTGGCAGCGGGTAAACTGTAATGGTAAAACTGGCTTAGATGAGTAAATACTGTGCTGTAGTGCACTTAACACATTTTCAGATAATTTCATCCAGCTACATGTGTGGGAGATGTATTAAAACAAATACTTAAAAGGTTGTGTAAATGTGAGATGTTCTCTAATTAGATTAAAAAATGAATCATTACTTTCTCTACATTTCTGCACTGGCTACAGCCTTAAGATGTGCTTTTAGCTGCCTTCATTCATACGTACAGCCAAGTGCAATGCCCTTTACAGTGCACTGACAGACGTATATTGATGCAAATTGCTGCATCCATGAGCATCAGACTCTTTAAAACGTCAAGGACAGAACCCCAACACTCTGCCCTCCACCCATCACTGTCTCCTTGTCTCTTTATATTCACGAGTGTGACTATGTACATCAAAGATTTGACTCTGCAGCTTCCCTCATGATTCACTTTGTCATTCAAGGTCTTGCACTCGTTTTTCTCACCACCTTGTTCTACATATCTTTATTTTCATGTTTAATTCAATTGAGCCTCTTATATAAACACTTTATTTTCATGTGAAAGCCTTTCATAAATATCAAAGTCTGCCTCCAGACTGGAAAGACAATAAAATCAAAGTGCATACAACATCCCTGAGGAACATGCACACAGAGAAAAAACACACTTACAGGGCTGGAGGGAGAGAGGGAATTTAGGCTGCAGTAATTACCTCTAAACCTTTTATCTGCATCTAAGGAATCTTATTATTCAATTACTGGGACCAGAGAGCATACTGTAAGCTGCCTGTTCCATATGTGATGGTCCCCAATGTCTAACCCCTTTGGAAAATCTCTACAAGTCTGAGAATTACTAGCATTCTTTAGCAACATCCCCCTTTAGCCTCAAGCATGAACTACTGAAACAGCAAGCCACCGTAACGCATACAAAAAGCTTCCAAGACTAAGTCCATATAAGGAGCCCTCTCCATTGTTCTTAATAAATCCTATCTTGGAGTGAGTGAGAAGGGTTAGCTCATGCAAATGGACAGCTGAGAGAGTACGGAGTGAGGACCGTGGCGATTAATGCAGTATTAATGCATTACATTAAACCCCTGGCACAGGCTCATATAGTGTACAGTACAGTGGGAGAGATAAGGGTGGTCTGAAGAGCATTCCATCTTTTATTTTTTGCTCTGTTCTAGTTTTTATCAGAAGGTTAAATATAGTATGTAGCTGTACAGTATGTGTGGTGAGAAAGAGACAGCAGAGAAAACGAAGCAAGAGGCGACATCTGTGACAATAACTGAAATAGCAGCTGAGAGTGGGCAGCTTTAAGCATTGTCCTTATCCTTCAGTAAAACAGACAGAAGGGCCACCTAATCCTCTGCAGTGTAACTACACATCTTCACCGAGAGAAACAAATGAGGGAGCAGAGAAAAGCAAAAACCAAAAGTGCAGTGCTCATCTTTCTTCACAGTAAGTACAGTGTGGTACGAGTGGGAGTGGGTGTTGGCCCACTTAGCAACAGATGAATCACAAACCTGTAAAAGCTCTCTGGCTTTGGCCAGTGGCCAAACACCCCTAACATACACATATAGCCCCACAGTCAGGCCCACTTACACAGATGAAAAGTGTGTTTAATTGAATACTCCTGGATGGAGGCAGAGCAAGTTAGAAGACATGAACACGGAGAAAGAGATGGAAGGTAATCTCTTTAGTGCAGCAGGAAAGAAAGATTGCATCATCATGTCGCTCTATTAAAGGGTGCAACGTGCTCTGACTGCTGAGTGGCACACAGTGAGTCAGCGAGACCAACCAGTGGGAAACACACATAGACTCAGAACCTCCAACATCTTAAACTACACCTCATCACCGTTTAAATAATAGAACAGCAACTCTGGTGTTTGAGTCACGCTTAATCCTTTTTAGGGCTGTTTGATTTCACAGGATGAAGTCACTCTGCCAGACAAACCGTCTGGGGGCTTGGGGCTGGTATGTTCATTTATTTTTACAGATCACT
>JAQQZY010000027.1:17924136-17942432 GCA_030068375.1 Ostorhinchus rueppellii | reverse complement strand
CATAACTTTTTGAGTTATTTTGTACACAGACAGACAAACAGATAAACGCCGGCAAAAACATAACCTCCTTGGTGGAGATAATAAACCCTTGAGTGACAACGAATGGGGTTGTTAGTGGAAACTGTGGAATTACATCTACAAAACACAAAAGGAGAACAAACAGTTTACTATCCGCCTCTAGCCTTTTATGCAACTTTGTTTCACCTGGATTATGTGGCCATAATCACCACAATAATGTGAACATTAACTAATGAAAGTTTGTAAAGATTTAGTGACTGTGCGCTCAAATGTTCTGGTCCATGTGGTACTGTTACATGTAAAACACCAAATGAAAAAGGGGGTTTATTTAAGCTTATACATCGTTTTATAGAGGACAAACAAATGAATTGCATAATTTAAGTATGTATTATGTTGTGTTATATATTTTTGGATAAGACAGGGAGTAGTCTAATTGTTATGAAAGAAAGAACCAAGAACATAATGAGGCATTTGTGAAAACTTCTGCCAAAGGGTCAGTGTGGTTATAAGACAGTTCTAGTTTAGTTTAGTTTAGTTTTTTGAAGTAACACCATCATATTGAGTTCCTATGGGGTTTTTATTGCTCTGGGATTATTACAGTGATTTTTCAGCATGGGTGCACCACAAGGGCAAAGGTATTGTCGCATTATTTCAGATGTGGATGTCCAATGTTGGGAGATCCATAAATAATGTATGATCTAATGATACTCCCCGCGTGTTCAGCGCTTTTAACGATGGGGATAAGTTATTCTCCTGATGCTGCTGTTGTTAAAGTCCGATCCGTGATGTTCACCAACAACACTGCAGGACAGGACAGCAGGAGAAGACTGACTGACTGACTGACGCGTTTGCGGACGATCCGACGACGACGACGTCCCCACGTAACTTGGCACGACCGCAGCCACCGGGACGCACAGGACTGAGGAACAGCAGCCGAACCATTAAGATCACGGGACTCAAACCAAACACTCGGATGTTCTTCTCGGGCCTTGCTGGCACATACCACCCCCTCCCTTCTCCCTCTGCCTCCCAGGCCTTTTGCGTTTTTCGGCCAGTTCCTCTCCCCGTGCTTTCCTGACGCATATATCCGGGAGGAGGAGAATGAGGCAGGGCAAACAAAAGTTACACAGCCACCCGCTCAGCTCAGAAACTCCACTGGAATAGGACGTTTTTCAACTCCCACATACCCCATAATACTCAGCGTGGCTTTATATTTACCTCGGAGCGCCACGTCCGAGCTGATATTTCCATTATTTTTTTTCTGCAGGGATTTAACGTGTCAGCGGAACCAGAGTTTACTCCTGTATTCTATCTATCTGCTGTGCCACTAAAATTACCTCTGATTTTACTGCGGGATCCGAACAGTTTGTATTGTCGTTAGTAGTTACACGTAGACGCACATTTACGCACCAAATGCGTAAAAAAAACATCTCCGGGAAAAAAAATACCTTCACCTGCAATGTCAGGTTACAGGACAGTCGTGGCTCTGGGTGTTTATAGTCCCAACATGATTGTACAGGATTGAAAATAAGAGTGTATAAAGGCTGCATGGGCATATACAAACAAAATACCGCTGCCACTGACCTGTAGTGTTTGTGCTGCAGAGACTATTGTTCCACTTGTGTGTGGTAATCCAGGCAGCACGCTGGGATGAATCCACTGCGACAAGTTCCTCCAACTACTTTGCTGTAAAACACGCCAGATAGCCTTTTGCCTCCCTGGTTAGTTTTGTCCCGCTGTTATTCGGTGCGTGGCACAGTCCGATCTCCTGCGTAAAAGCATCGTCGACCTGAAATAACGCATTTTATTCGCCTTAACTTTCGCTTCCACACGGCACTGTCCCGTCCGAGTGATGATCAGCCATATCGCTGCTGCTGTGTGGATCCCAACTGGAAGCCGTGGCGTGATCCCGGAAAAGACCGCAAGAGGGGGTGTGTGTATGTCAGACAATATGCCCCCCACTCAACCCCAACTCTCAGTAAAAAAAAAAAGAAAAATGGGGTTCAGAAAGATTCATTTAGAGGGGGGTAGTGTCACTGGGGAAATTGGCCTTCATTATCCAAGACCAGTCCTCGCGCAAATACGCACTTCACAGATATTCCTTATGAATAATGAATAATGCAAGGGCTGAGAATTATGGAAATGGAAAGCAGCAACATGAGTGAAGCAATTCTATGGACCATTATCAAGTCACTTACTCGGTTAATATATATTTGCTTTACATATCTTTAGTGGAAAGAGTGAAATGGGGGTTAAACTGGTCCACATATGGTACAAATTATATTGTGTATGAATCATATCATAAGTTAATTCACTTGGATTACAGTTCAGTGTGATGTATGTGTAATTACAGTGGAGCAAATGAACACTTTGTAGAAGGCCTTCGGGATTCCCAGTAGTTGGGAATCACAGATGACACAGCAAACTCAGAGAATGAAGGGAAACCTGCCTGTTGGTCTTCACTGCCACCATGTGGTTCAGTGTAACAGCAGAGGTTAAATATCACCAGGGCCTGTTATAACTATTTCAGACACTTAGATACAGAGAAGCACAAAATTAAAAAAAAAAAAAAAAAAGTGTGAATAGTAGCAGACAGTATGACGTGCTTATTGCTCAGTCGTCAAGCTGACCTATTTCTTTGAAGTTTGTGCCTCTCACAGGCCATATCTGTTTTTGCTGATATAGCATAAATAGGTGCTTAAAGAAATAGTCTGCTCCCCACACTTAAGATGATCAGCGTTGGTGCAAAAGTCACATCCTGACTTTCAGTCTGCAGTGCAGTATAGGCCAAGTTCCAAAGGTCCCAACAGTCCCATGTAACCTCAATAATATCTTTTATTAGAGCCTTCCTGTCATGGCCCAAATTCACTTTATGGGAAGCTCAAACTGATGGCAGCATGTAGGGAAAAAGGAAGTGTGATGTGTGACAGATGGGTATTGTTGTTGTATGTGTCACAGATAAGCCAAAACATGATCTGGTTATATGTTTATAATAATTTTAACACAGCTATCATAAAACAGCATCTGGATTTAACTGAGAAAATTGACACATGAACCTTCCGTTGGAATTACTGCAGCGATTAATACATTTCATATAACAAGCTGTTTAACTCTAACTGATGCAGTGAGGAGCTTTTCATTGCTTAAACAACCATGTCAGAGGACAAATGGTAGCAAATGTCTCAGTTAGTTAATATATTCAAGAATATACACTGACAAATAGAGGGCAAAACTTTATGTTTTAATATGTCACTTATGAGATGTTATCAATATTTAATACATGTATTAAAGTATATTATTTGGAACACTAAATGAGTCTGTAAAGCAGTGGACCTTCCACTGTATTTATTTTAGCAACAAGTTGAAAAGCATAGTCAATGTTTAATAAGTTTTGTTTGTTTTTTTAATTGTGGAATTCCAAATTAATTTGACTGTTTATTTATTTGATATGTTTTCATGTTCGTGGGGGGACAGTCACATGACAAAATGTAGCTTATATGCAATTTTGTAGTTTGAGTACTCTCCTCACAAAGTTTTTCTGCCCATTGTTGTCTTTATAAAATGCAAAAAAAAGAAAGAAAGAAAAGAAAAACGAAACATAAAAACTTTTATCTCTTATTTGCATATTTTGTTTGTTTTCTAATCTTTTCCCCCTCTTTTGTTATGTGTTTATATTATTGAAAATACACTGATAGCCCGACTGGTTTTGCTTTGGAGTTAAACACTAGGGGGCGCTACTGGTTTAAAGCAGAAGGTGAACCGGTGTCTCTGCAGTCGTTAGCTCGTCTATCGTGTTGTTAGGCAGGTTGTCAGGGGCAGCACATCTCAGTTAGTTAACGTTAGCTAGCATAGGATTAAGGGACCTCGGTTAACGATGACGCTTTTATTCATCAAAATAAATGACTGTACATTATACCAGCCTTTTCACTTGGCGTTTCTCCTCTTATCTGGATAAAAGACGACATCGCTTTTTATCAATACAACGCTAATCTTACAGCAGGGGTTGTGCCCGTAAGTTAGCAGCAGGTTTGCTAACATTCAACAGTCTAGCTAGCGTTGACAGGCAGCCGTAAGGTGATATAATTACGCGGAGAATTAATCCCCGTTTTAGCTTGTGGTTATTAGTAATAGGAGTTAGAATGGAGGACAGTGAAGAAGATTTAATAGAGAGGGAAGAAACCGATGACGGCGACGAGAAATCCCCCTTCAACTCTCCGTTTCGCTCGACTCGGCTGCACATCCAGAGGAGTAATGTCTGCTCTCGGGCTTATTTCGTTGTGGTCATGGTGTTTTTCCATGTCTACATCTTGAATATAATCGCCCTGCTGCTCTACGTGCACTACAACAACGGCCCTGGGGATCTCGTAACCAGTGAAGGTGTCTCGTCTGCGGCTGTCAGCGATGATGGAGACTCTTTACCCCAGTCCCCCTCACCTTCCAGAGAGCTTCATGTCGAGGACTACACTCAAAGTTTCAGTCTACCTCGCATCGAAGGGATACGGGTGAGAAAAGCTGAAGTTTAACCCATAAAGACCCAAACATCCATACATTGTTGGCCAAAAGTATTGATCTAAACCAGGGGTGTCAAACTCATTTTAGTTCAGGGGCCCCATACACAATGCAGCCTAATATGGTATAAAGTGGGCCAGACCAGTAAAAGAATATAGATAATAGGATCATAACTTTCAGGTGAAAAAACGTAAAATTACATAATGAAAATGTTTACATCTAGGAATTGTACTTAAACAACCTACAAATTCTTAAGTAAAATAAGTGCAATGATAACAATAATACACCTTAGTTTATCATTTAAATATGTGCATCACAACTTAGAGACCACAGTGGATCTGCAAATTCATAAACCATTAAATAACAGGCAGAATATGAGTAAAATTCCACATACTTCTCTTAAGAGATTTCAGGTTATTCACATTTTTAAAATAAAAGGCTAGTCTGTAAATGTCACCATTTTTTGTGTAATTTTACTTACTTTTTTTACACTAAAACAAAGAGAAAATTTTGCAGTTTTCATTATAGGTTATTTATACTATTTTACTGGTCTGATCCACTGTCGATTAAATTGACCTAAAATCTTCTGTGTAATTTTTGCATTTCACAAATTCATCCATGCATGTTTGACACCTGTACTGTTCATCCACTAATACTTTATGTATATAATTTTATTTATTTATTTATTTGGGAAAATAGTTTACAACAGAATAAAACAGAAAAAATCAACTCAGCATATTTGTATATCATGTCTGAAAAATAATCAACAATGGTAAAACATGAAATTTAATATAAACACATTCCATATACTCCCCCCAAATCACCTCTTCTTAAAATAACTCTTCCCTTTTTTGTTATATTTTGTTAAATAACATACATTGGAACAAAAAGATGACACATTTTTGCCCTTATTTTCACTATTCCTATTTCAAAATCCACACAAATTTCAACTCCATTATATTCAATCATTACAAATATAGGCTAACTTGTCATTTCCAGTTAAGTTAAATCTAGCCTCAGAGGGCCGATGTATACAATCCATTTTGACCACATTTCCACAAATTTATCCTGCTTTACTTTTAAGTAAAATCACAGTTTCTTCATTACACAGCTAGATTTCATATATTGCTTTTAACCAATCTTCAAGTTGTGGTGCATCTGGTTGTAGCCACTTCCTTGTCAGCTTTTTCGCCTCCATTAAGTAGTATTCTCATTAAATATTTATCTCCGTTAGTTTAAATGTTCTGTGTCATAGCCCCCGTATAACAATGTCAAAGCATCAAATGAGATTGTGGTCTCAAATATAGATTCCGAACGATTGTGAAAGCTCTTCCAGAATTACTTTAATTTTGGACATTCCCAAAATAGATGGTAGTGATTAATTACAGTTTGTGATCTTTTCATGGTTTTCAGATATGACCCATTTGGACGTTCAGAGGCTCCATAGTGAAAGTGGAAACACTGTCATCTTCTAAAACATTGATTCACCAGTAAAACCGATGGAGTTGAATCAATGATAGTGGATGGACACACTGGGTTTATGTTCAGTTTATATATTTTACTGAAAAATTCCCTATTTCTTCAGTTTTTTTCTGTTTTAGTAAAACAACCTTTGACAGTCAATTAAATGTAGGAAAATAAATGATTTCCACTGGGGGGAAAAATGCCAAATTCAGAGGATAATATTATAATAAATACTCCTAAATCATTTATGAGAGGTTAAATATAGAGAAAAATTTATTTAGTTAGTGCCACAAAAGTCACATTGGGTCCTCTGAGAAAAAAAACTTTAAGACTGATAAAGCAAGTTTTTTTTAGTATGATAATGACAATTGTGCTGTATTTATGGAAAGTTGATGCAAATGATTAATTAATAAGAGGAGTACACACTATTATCTGGATGTAGAAAACGCAATTAAAAAATTGGGTCATTCTCAGTGAATTGTGGTTACTTCATTCTTAGTGACTCTGCAGCACATTACATATTCAAGAAGAATTTTAAAGATGTATTTGGAAAATGAAATCACACTGAAGAAATGCTAAATTCTCTGTCAAAGTCACAGATAAAATATTGAGGATGGAATAGGGCATTCTGATCCTTTGAAATGGAACTTGTGCAGTTCAGTCTCAAACTACATTCAAAGCATCAGCAGGACTGTGTTAATAATGTCTCATTTTTAGGTGGGTCATGTTCAGCGGATTTCCCTTGTGCCAGACAAAACACATGAGATGAAGACGCTCAGTCTAAAACCTTTGCTGTTTGGTAAGTGCACTTTGGTGTTTGGCTTTTAGCTCTTTTTTTGATAAATAGACAACATTTAGTCAGGATTTAGAAAACAAATTTTATTTTTTGCCAAAGCCGTAAAAATATAAATCAGTAGTATATTTTTAAAATTACAATTTTGTACATTTTAATAGTATCTTTCATTTGTTTATCCATATTTAACGGTACGATAATTAGTGGTACTTTCACATTACCGGTACCTTTGTGACCAGCTCATTTGCAATTCACTTCTTCTGCAGCCACGGAGATGTGGACAGGATGTGAAAACAAGCATACTTACAGTTGACAATAAAAGGTCAGATTCTAAATACTATCCCTATGCTCTGCCTAACCATATCTGTATGAAGCTTGTTTTAGGTGTCCGATATTTTGCACTTTCTAATGTGTCACATAATCCTAACTCCTGCATTGGTAGTGTTTCCATTTGCGAACTGCTGCCACAAGATTTTTGTCACGTCTCTGCCAAAAGTAAGCCTTATTGACCACCAGGCGCTCACCCTGTACTGTTCCCGTCACTAAAAAGGTGCCGCCTTGTGGATGTCGTCGGGTCATATTCCTGACACAGGTGGCATCTCTCTCCAGCCATAGCTCAATGCGAGAGCGAATCTGTCCAACCAGCAAGGGTCCATGCTTCAGAACATCAAATTTGGCAGCCAGTGAGAACTGAGACAGTGTTACTGGGCTGAACTTGAGCCGTGTCAGACGCAGTTTGACAACTTTCAAGAAAGGAGATATAGATAAGGCATGAAAAAGGGCAGTTTGTTGTTGCTCATTATGTTGCTAAGTTTGTAAATCATACGGTGTAATCTACCAGTTAGAATAAATAGGAGAAATAAAATCATTCTCACCAAAATCACTCCTACAAAAAACTTCCAGTGTGTTTTTTGAGGAAGATGACTCTTCAAGCTCACAATCGCGACAGCTCGCCTGAGGCACTGAAAATTCATAGCACATAGTAAATGGCATGTTCAAGAAATCAGCTGCAATGTATGTGTCACTCGATTCGTTTTTTTACCTTTTCGTCCCCCTGGTTGAAGAGTGTTGTTGGTGATTGAAGAGATGCACATGAGATGATCTGCTGGGTACTGGTCACAGCGCAATATTTCTGGCCATGGATAGCCATAACAACTCATGATTGGTGCACAGCTGTCCCGGACAGATTCACACAAACTCCTGCAGGGTGATATAAACCTATAAAAGGAGATGCAAAAGAAGAGGAGCATAATTTTAAAAAATATATATATTATTTTAATTAATTGATCAGCTACCATTTGGTTTCTGTTTTTCAATGGTAATCTTACAAAATTAGGATTAGTGTTGTTTGGCATTTTGATTTCACTGTGAAACTAGATCCTCCCCTCAGAGACTAGAAGTAATTTGCATAGCCTTCCAAAGGGAGTTTACCCCTGATGGCCCGGCTTCTTTCTTCTATTCTCTATTCTATTAATGAAAATGATTTAATTTTCACTCCTACTGGGCTTCTCATGTAGTATGTTGTCATGCTTCATTAAACTGCATTACTGGCCATTCTCACCTTACAGTAATTTGACTTTACATGGAAACCCGACTGCCACATCATCATATTGTCAGACTGACTAATCATAAGAGAATGAATGCCTACCACACTGTCATGTGAAATTTCAAATGTATTTAAAGAAAAATTACGTATTTCATAGCATTACCTGTCGAGGCAGATGGGTGCAAAGAGAGAGCAGAGGAAGATGCGAGCATCAGGGTGACACTCTCGGGCAAGTAGCGGCAGCCAGCTGGCACTCTGTTGAACAGCCTCAGCCGGCGACTCGTGGCCAAGCAGGTTGGGCATCCTCATGGTGTCATAGCCGATGTTTTGGCACAAGACCATTCCTGATGGGATAGAGACGCACCGAGAAGAACTGCGGGACTCCCACAGTCCACCTTCACCAATCGAATGTGTGGATCTGAGCCCAGTAACTGTGCCAGTGTCCCCCAGTATTTCTCTGTCCTGTCCTGCAACAGTTTCTCCAAATCCAGTTTCAGCTTTGCTCTTCATACTTGCCCCATATCCTCCCTTGTCCTTGCCAGATCTAATCCCACTCTCAGCCTTTGCTCGTCCCTCCATCGCAGCCCTTACTCTACCAGGGCGAAGTGCTAGTGTGCTGCAAGGCCCAGCAAACAGCAGGAGAAACAGTAGGGCTGTGGAAGAGGAATACTTTCTGAAAATAAAATGAGCACTGAGTACTGCAGCCATCTTCTTCCAGAAACTGATGAGAAGCACAAATCTTGACACATGTCCCTTGTCTGACAGTGTATGAATGGAATAGGTGTATTTATAATGGTGGGTGGTGATTATATTTGCATAGGAAGCGTGAAAGGGGAGGTGTAGGGAAGGGGCAGAGAGTGGGGTGGGGTACACCCTAAAATGGTCTGACGATCCATTTCTTTTTATCAGCTGATTTAAGTGTGTTTGACAGAGCTCCGTTTTACTAAGGTATATGGCTTGACTTGATTAGAATAGTTTCTGCTTTTGCCTTTTCATCCCCGCAGCTTGAATCAAGGAAAAGGGTAAAACACCGTCACTCCCAGCATCCCACATTTTCTTCCAACCTACAGTTCTCTACCTTGTCCTCCCTTGACCTTTTTGTTTTCAATCTTCCTCTTCTTGTCAAAGTGATTATTTTATTATTATTATTATTTCAGTGAGTAATAATTGAGACTATGGGCATATTCTGATGCACATTATGATTAAAAGACAATGACAGTTTCCTCTGCATGTGTCATGTGTCAGAGTTAGTGTAGGACACAATCAAAATTGGTGTTCCCCTGCTGTGTAACAATGGCCTGATTCCTGTTCAGACAAGCGGGTCATTTCCTTTCCGGGGGAAAAAGAGAGACATTAGTGGGAGGGCAAAGAGGAACGCTCATTCCCCTTCATTCATATCAGTTATCCAGAATAATGAGGCCTGACTGGACAATAGGGATTAACCAAGTGGGTACAGTGTTAAATGCACGGGTGACAAACAAGGCCTCTACTGTACAGGCAGCCAATCTGCCGGAAGCCTTTTATTAAAAATTGAAATGACTGAAAGACATGAAAATTTTTGTGGAGGAAAACATGAAACAGGGCCTCATTCTTTCATACTTACATTTTAATAAGACATAGGTGAGCCCTACAGAACTGGACGAAATCAGAGTAATATAATCATTTTGGGTGATGAATATTTTCAGTAATATAAGTTGATGATGAACATGTCAAACTGATTCTGTTAATGCTTCTTGCCAATTAATATGAGCAAACAATAACTCCCAGAAGACAACAGTGTTCAAAACCTCCTGTGGGACAAGATAAGTGTTGTCTCGTCATTAAAGCAGCTAGTGGGAAAGGATGTACGCAAATGACTCGCTGGGGAGAAACCAAAGGGAATAGTGTGTACTTAGATGATTAAAAATCTGTTACAAACGCTAACCAAAGGGACAAAGTTAGGAACATAGCACATACTCATATTCTTTATCTCCAAACTAACTAGTTGTTCCATCATATGCAATATCTGACTCTCATTCCTGTGCTCTGTGTGAGAATGTGTTAAGTAATCATGCATGTATGATCATTGACACTTAATGTAATTTTCTGGTGTACAGTTTTATTGACTCACAACAATTGTGTTGTTTTTAGTTTTTCAGTGCCTATACATGTTGATCACGCTGTCATTAGCATACACTGATTCAACTATCTCAGAATGATCTTTAATCCTGATTGGTTTCTAAAATAATCCATTTAGTACACTTAAGTGAGGTCTTATAATCCACTTAAAGGTTAATCACTCGCCATTTTAGGTGGGGAGTAGTTAATTCTTTCTGCTTGGGTGGGTAGAGACTGTCTTACAAATTTCTGATGACTTTATAAATCAAAGGCAAAAAGACTATGACTGATATCAGTGTGAAAACCTTAACCATCGTTGTTGTAATCTGGAACCCCTTTCCATCTCTTTGATTAGCAAAAGGTAATCCCCAAACCAATCTCTTTGAGAACCTGTATATCCTGGCCCTCACTCTCGGGTGACAACGTGATGGACCTATTATCGCTAAGAATTCACAGTGTCATGTATTCTACTGTCAGCATCATTGACTAGAATGTTTTAGTGCCGACTTTGTAAATCCAAGTGTCCATCAAGTATACACAGACTGAAGCATTTGTACATTTAAGTTTCGGCTGTCATTCTAACACATTCTGTCCCTGTTTTCGAGATGAAGCTCAAAAGGCTGCAGTGAGTCCTGGCATTCACGGCCGTTGTCTTTTTCTTATTGCTCTCAGAGATCCCAGGCTTCCTGTCAGAGGAGGAGTGTCGTGTGGTGGTGCAGCTGGCGCAACTGAAGGGTTTGATGGAGAGCCAGATAACAGCACCCAGCCAGGTGCAAGAGGAGTCAAACCAGCAACTACTTTCTCTCAGCACAGAGGAGGTCTTCAGCTTGTTGGACCTCAACCAGGACGGGCTGCTGCAGAAGCAGGAGGTGACGAGAGAGATCCATATGTGACATTGATGTGGGAAGAAATTAGTATGCAAAAAAAATGAGACACGTGTCTGAAAGTTTGGCGAAGAAATGAGAATAGATTTTCTCTTGTTTTATTCAGATTGTGAGTCACTCACGCTCTCAAGATGGGACTTGGTTGAGCCCGGACAGTTTACGGCAGATACTCACTGGTCTGGAAGCATGCCCAACAGGTTTGTGTTGATGTAATTTGTGTGTGTTTTGCGAGTTGTTTTTGTATAAAGAGTTGAAAGTTTAACTTGAAATGCTGTCACTTTGGTCATGTTAACCAAAGTGCAATTTTATTTGTTTGAGTCAAGATGAGCTCACTTGCATCCTCTGATATGCAGAACACTATTAGTTTTACTAATCTCCTTCTGGGGTGTCTGTGAGTGTTTCTGCTGTGATCTTTTACTGGTGGAAGTAAGGTGGCTGTGATTGCGTGCAAGTCCGTGACTGTGGAGGCCGGAAGAGCGGCGACACCGTTGTGACCTGGTGCCATTGTGCCAGCCATTGTACACGTCCCAGTCCGGATGTGCCTCATCCTATCTCATTAAAAACTGATTATTCTCCAGCCCCTTTCCTTGATTTTCCCCCGGATCCCCTATATCCCGCTCCACTCCCTCCTTCTCACTCTTTCGTTAACTGCCCCTCCCTCCCCTGCTACCTCTTCTGTGGCACCCCAGAGCTATTGTTGCGGCTGGTGCAAGGTCTCATGGGATGTGATCAGGGCCAGACATTCATTTAGTGAAGATTAGCAGCATACGGTTTGGACAAGAGAGAAACATGGTAGAAAAAAATAGGAAGCCAGTTGTCACAGCCCACTGTTCACTACATTGTCTAAGAATTCAAGTCAGACTTTCAATGACGTGCATATCTGAAAGATTTATTTAATAATTCAAGTGGTCTTTGTTGATGTGTGTAGTTGACATGAAGTAGTATTTCTACTGATAAGTATAAGACCATATCAGCTAAGAGAAATAAAGGAAGTAGTCCACCACTAATGGGTTGTGTATTTATGTGTCTGACAGGAATGCTGACATTGGAGGACTTCAGGCTCGTGTATGATGTGTCACAACGTGCAGGACAACAGCAAAATGGGAAACTTTCAAGTCAGTTTAAACAGAGGAACAAACATACATGGCTTTACCAGGGTCTGGGATCCCACCATGTGCTTCAAACACTCAGGAACCGGTAACAACATCATACCATGCATACTAAACACTGCACTTCAAAGGGTTGTTGGCTCATTATTCTCACTTTTGTCATAAGTGATAACATACTTAAATGTCCACATCCCCCAGCTCTACTCCTGGTCATGGTTTAGTGTCATTTACCTCATTATGTCACTGCACAGTATATTTTTGGACTATTGTCATGGTGATGTGAGCATGCACAATAATCGCATCCCAGGATTGTAATGTCATATAAGCCAAATTAACTCCAACACATAATTCTGACATTTTTTTGCTGTTACAAAATGCTTCTTTTTTCCCCACCTAATCTGAATGTCACATCTGTCTGATATCATTTACTCTAAGTTAAAGCTTCATGGATACAGTTTGTTGTTACTGAGTGACATGGTGGTTCTGTGTGCACTTCCACCCACAAACCACTATCATTTTTATCGATGTAACAAACAACACAGAAGGTTATATGCATAGATTGACTAAACAAGGCAAGTTAACATCAGGTCACAATCAAGAAAAGCCAGTTGGAGTGTCCATTTCCGCAGATGATCTATTTAGGATCTGCACATTTACGAACAGAGATACAGTCAGGTCATTTCAGTTTTAATTAGCAACCAACAGCAAATAAATGCAGCACCAGACTGAATACATACAACTGATGAGGGACTCTACCAGCAACACAGACACAGTTTGTCAAAGTACAGTATAACAAGCTGTTGGGTATAAGTTTTGTGCATGTGTTTCTCTCTGGAAATAGATACAAAGATGCAAACACAAGGAGCAGTTTACTGTGATAAAATGGGTGGTGTTGTTAGATGAAAATAAAATAATATAAATGTAGGATGGATATAATAGTCACATTTGTAGGATGATATACCGATGATTTTCTGACTTCTACAATCCACATAACTTATGTGTGTGGTCAAAGCTGACCTATATTTATGTTATGTGGTTGGACAGCCATTACGGTAGAAACATAACTGTCTGTATTGGCTATAAAACTGAAAAATACTTGGAAATTTGTCACTCATATGTTAGTGTCAAGGATGAGAAGACGCTTTATGACACTCATGTGAAAAGAAGACTTCTGTTAACCTCTCCTTGACTTCTTGTCAGTAAATGTCTCCTGGACATCATATCTATGTGTCTTTGTATTTATGATCTCAGAACTAGGAAGAACATAGATTAAAAAAAAAAAAGTGAGCTGTTTTGTAAATGGCTCTGAAACACCTTCCTCTAATGGAGAAAAATCTCTCACAGAGTAGATGAGGATGTATATAATAGCTGGCAGAAAAAAACTAATTTTCCACCTTACCATGCACAAAAACTGTTAAGATACAATAGGGAAACTCTTACAAATACATAAACAACAAGGCCATGCACCAAAACAACTTAACCTTTGTAGTGAGAACTTTGTGCCGCTTCTCTGTTGTACATCTTGTCAAGTAGTTTTAACAGCAAAACCGTTCGTTTGCCTAAGAAAGGATGCACAGGGTTTCAGTGGGGTCTCAAAAGGTCTTGAATTTACAAATCTGCCTTTAATACCTTAAAAAAGTCTTTATAAGGTTTTAAATTTGTTATTGTAGGTCTTAAGTTATGTCGCCATAAACTTGTTCATTGTGTTGTGTTTAAATGTGTCTGAGAAATATCTGAGCTGCAAAGAAAGTAACGTTAATCGAATCAGTTCCAGCCATTCCAACCTGATAATTTGTATTGAAATTAGGAACAAATTATCGATAACTTTGCAGCCCCTTGTGAGAAATAATGATCACAGACCATTCAGCCCAACACGTGCACATAAGCTGACTTGGGGAACTTTAAGGGACAGCTTCCAAGTGAAAAGTACGCATGGGGAGTGCAAATTTAATAATACCTGGTTGGAGAAAAAATCATTTTCGACGTGGTTGACAAAAGTAGAGGAGAACGGCTGTGAAATGGACATTAAATTCTATTCAAAGTAGTCTTAAAATGGTCTTAAATAGTCTTAGATTTAACTTGTAGAATCCTGGATGAAGTTGACAAAAATATACCCTGTAGTTACAGCTGAATGAGACATGTCTCATTTGTTGGATCTTCTAAATGGGCTCCATAAAGCATGATCTGAATACAACTAAAGAACACATATGGTTAAGAAAGCTATTAAAAAATTGTAAAGCTGTTTTTTTTGGTTTTGTTTTTTAAACATTGTGCTGCCCTTGTCTCTGTGTCTTGTTTTTCTACTACTATCTCTAAATGGTCTCATATTAAATGGTTCGAATTTTTTTCCCCCAGTGTAATCAGCTTGACCCGTCTGCCTTCCTCATTGGTCGAGCTGAGTGAGCCACTGCAGGTGATTCGCTTTGAGCATGGAGACTTCAGTAACGCCCACTATGACAGCAGTCCTGCCCAATCAGAATCAACCTGTGCACACACGCGGTTGGCAGGAAATAAATCTGCTGTCACCGAGGTCTCATGCAGGTATTTACTTGGGTTTTTTTGTTTGTTTGTTTTTTAAAGTTTAGGTATTTCATTATGTCTGGTTCAAGATTTATATATTATTAATTATTGTGGTTAATTTGTACTTTCTTAAATACTGGATTTTGGACTATAAGAGAAACACATCTTATTACTGGTATGAGTAGAATCTTATGTATGTTTCCTTTTCTGTTTTGTACCAGGTATCTTACTGTGTTATTCTACCTCAGCTCACTGGAGGAAGGTGGTGAGTCCACCTTTCCTGTGGCTGACAACCGAACCTATGATGAAGAGGTGAGTTGGTTTTCAAACTGAGAAACTAGAAAACACTGTGTTTTGAGTGATGACAAACGTACGTACATGATCTGAATGCTGCTGATAATATGCAGATAGTGCTGACTCATGACAAGGAATCTGACACTTCAATTGTCCACAAAGTACCCACAGCAAAAGACTGGACACAAGCTGTTGACAGTTTTTGCGTGTCCTAGGCACTCGTCCAGGATGGAGTTGATTTGACAGATACGCAAGAGACATGTGGCAGAGGGAATCTGAGGGTAAAACCTACAGCTGGGACAGCTCTCTTCTGGTACAACCACCTCTCGGACGGCAGAGGTAAGAGTAAAAGAATTTTAGTTTATGTATATGATTTACACATTTCTTTTGATACTCCTGACTAATTTATGTTTTATTTTCTGTTTTCATGCACAAATTATTTGACTTTTTGCACTTACAAAAAAAAACCAATATTACTAAGAAGCTGTTTGCATAACTTTTGATCATCAATATTCCACTGTTATTCCTGTTCACATGCAGCTATGAGTATCTTTATCAAATATAGGGTTTTCAAAGTCTATCACTGTTGCCAGATGTTATGTTTTTGTTTTGTTGTTTTTAGTGAACAAACCAGGTGACAAAAGACAAACATAAACAAAGCATACATACAGAACAAAATAAAAAAACAACAAACATATGCAGTGTACAACCTAAAGCAGTTAGTGAGTGCATTGTGAATAATAAGATGTTGGGATGTTTTTAAATCCAACTCTTCTTTTGTTTTTAATTCTGATTTGGCTTTTCTTCAGCACTTCATCCTTGGCATCATAGATGATGGTGATTTTAAGCTTGACAAGCAGATTAAGGCCGTGGTTAAATCCAGTTTTTATCATCTTCGGCTTTTATCTAATCTTAAACCGGTTTTATCTCTACACGTCTAGACTACTGTAATGTGCTGCACACTGGTATTAGCCAAGCAAGGTTTGCTTGGCTACAGTTGGTCCAAAATTCTGCTGTGTGTTTTTTAACCGGTATACGACATAGAGAGCACATCACGCCAGTTTTATCCTCATTGCACTGGCTTCCAGTTCATTTTAGAGTTGATTTAAAAATTTCATTGTTTGTTTTTAAGGATGTGCATCAACTGGCACCCGTGTACATCTCAGACCTCAGTGTACCTTACACCCCTGCCCCAAACTTTGGAATGCTCTCCCTTCCTCACATTAAAACAGCTCCCTCTGTTTATGCTTTTAAATCTGGTTTAAAACTTCACTTTTACTCACTGGCTTTTAACACGGCATGAGAATTGTGTGGTCCTCTGACTGTCTTTTATTCTATATACAGTATATATTATTTTGTTGATTGTAAGCTGATGAAAATGTTTTTATTTATTTATATATTTGCAATCAGTGTTAATTTGTACTCTGTGCAGCACTTTGGAGACTTTGTGTTGGTAAAATGTGCTATACAAATACAAGTGGATTGGTTTGGATGTTCCACTGTGTCAACTCGGCATCTGCCTTTGATTACTTTAGAGTCCCGTTGGAAAAGGTTCGATTTTTCATATTTGTTCATATCCGAAAACATCTTCAAATTCTCCTTCATAACATTTTTTAAATTTCTTCTGACCTGAAGTCTGGACTTTTGTTTATATAATTTTCATGTCTGCCAGAAAGGATCTGTGTCTCTTCTCCAGCTGACTGTAAACAGGAGCTGTGTCTTAACCTGCAACGAAACGACTAAATGTGACATAGTAATAATATTTTGAATGTGCTTTATGCATATCTAAAGAATCTTGATGAAACCAAAATAATATCGGCGTATCCCACTCATCTTTGTCAGAAAATGCTCCACACAGAAAGAGGCCTAATTCTGTGTTCTACATAAAGGAAAGATCCTGTTTACATGAAACTTGTTACATTCAGAATAAAAGTAGAATACATGTAAACCTACTCACTATTGAATCTATTTAAAGGTTGAGTTACTCATTTCTGAGAAAGACTTAATATATTAACAGTAGGAAAAAAAAGCACACACTTCCCATTAGAGCTGCCACAAACGATTATTTTGATAGTTGACTAATCACTGATTATTTTTTCGATTAGTCGACTAATCGGATCATATGTAAAACATACAGCTTATGGAACCACCATGAAGCTGCTCTTATATAACCATCATTAGTTTTCAGCTTGAAGTGTTGAACCCTTTCATGCATGAATTTTGAGAACCTTAGGTGAGATTTTTGTTCTGAGTGTATTTATTCCGCTTTAGCCATGAAAAAAAATCAATGTAATTGAAATATTTTTTAATGAATCTGTTTTTCATGGAGTTACAAAAATGTGCACTCAGCTGGACACCATATGTAAAAATTTTAAAGCAAAGAAATATGAATTTAAAACTATCAGAAAGTGATTAACTGTGTGAAAGTTATGAAATGAAAACATTTTTAATGCAGATAATTTGATGTTTTGTCACATTTTAACATACTCTAATGCTAGCTATTACTCATTACTTCATGGAGATAATATGCAAGAAAACAAAAATTGCTTAAGAAAAGGTTTATGAAGATCAGCACAGATACAGTGATGGTATCTGTGAACTGAAACCCATGAATATACAATAGAACAGCTGCAGAAGAGTGTCCACTGTAGTGACCACTATACATGAAGTGTTTAAAGTATATGTTAACTGAGGTGTACATGTAGCTGGCTTTGTAACAGAGTCGTCCATTGAAGAACGTACTTTTTTAGCACTGAAACATAACATTAGTGTTACCATCATGGGTGTTTTTAGTCCATTTTTTAGGAATGCTGAAGCACCCCAACGTTGATTCCCAGCACCCCTAAAATATTTTACGGTTGCTGAAATTTTTCTTTTCTTTTTACCTTATGTCCGTTCTTAACATGCTAGAAAAATGTCAAAACCATAAACAGTGCACAGTTGAAATGTAATATTTTAACAACAAAAACTGCACCCCCCCCCCCTCCCACTTTGTCTTGAAAATGGTTTGATCCAGCCATGGAACACATTTATTTACTTCCATCACTTAATATCAACATATT
>JAQQZY010000027.1:17913132-17924036 GCA_030068375.1 Ostorhinchus rueppellii | reverse complement strand
AACCCACGCAGACACGGGGAGAACATGCAAACTCCACACAGAAAGGTCCCAAGGTCCCACCCAGGAATCGAACCCAGAACCTTCTTGCTGTGGGTACGAGCGCTAACCACTGCACCACCGTGTCGATGAGATCGTAGTATTTATAAATTATAAGTCACAATAATAATAAATAGAGCAAGGAAATATGATACATAACTATAAATAAGTGAATAAAGTGAAATGTCACTATTTCTTATTGAGCTCAGTGATGGTGACAGGAACAAAGCTGTTTTTCTAACACTGTGGGGAGCAGAGAGATACTTAAGATATACACTGGTCTACATAAATGTTCCACTGATAGAACCTGTAAAGTGAATGTATTTTCATTTACAGACAGTGTTTGAAGTAGATCTGTAGCTCTGACACTAATATTCCACTGAAGTTAAACCCATTCTATCATATATGTATATGTATATAAATATATATAAGTTTAGGGGTGCTCAGCTCCCCTAAACCTCTGATCCTAGAGTTGCCCCTGGTTACCACATTACCTGTTCAAACACATCACTGTTGAAACATTACACAAAACGCATAAATATGTGTGTGCTAAGGATGACTAATGAATCAAATCATCATCGTTAATGTTCACAGCTATATGAGTAAGTACTAAGTTAGATCTATTTACGCTAAAATAAGTTGCTAACTAGCCAGCTGCGTTTCCACGACGTGGCTCGGCTCGGTATTCCGATGCAGCGCGTTTATTTCCGTGTCGTTTGCTCAGAGAGTTGCTGAAAATTCACTCATTGCGTGTTGTCTCGTCTGAATTTTTACGTCGGCCACTAAAGCTTGAATCTGTTCATGGTGTAGTTGAGTTCTGTCATCATGTGGATTCATGTACCGCTGTATTTACTGTCTACTAATACATCTGTGTTTGTAAAACAGCGGGTCACGGAGAAAACTGTCTGACCAATCAGCGGTCTGGAGTGTTCATACGTCATGTTTTGGTTAAAAACTACGCTTACGACAAATTAGTTGTCGACGATTTTAATAGTCGACATAATCGTGATTAGTCGACTAATCGTGGCAGCTCTACTTCCCATCGGTGCTCCTTCACAAACTCCATCCGCAAATTTGCAGATACACACTGTGGTTGCAAATCATCACTTTTTTCATTGCATGAGCATAGATTCCAATGATCAAAACACAAAGAATGATCTCTGTTACTGACTGGTTGAGATAGTTACAGTTTGTTTTTTTTTACTGTTACTTGCAGAGCCAAAGCTTTGCACAAACATCAGTGTCTATCACTAGTAACTAGAAAAGAAAGTGTGTAACAGCAGCCATATGTTCACTAGAGCGGGTTTGTACAGTGTCTTAGATCAACCATAAGAAAGTTTTCTGTTTTCTGGTTTGTTTTGTTTGTTGTTGGGGTTTGTTTTTTTTTTTTTTCAGAAAAAAAAAACGAGATTTCAAATCAAATGATCTCCTCTGTCTTTAGGATTCACAGTTGATGTTTATCTGACATCACATTTTGTTTCACTCAACCAGTTGTTTATTCTCTGCATTTTTGTCACCCTTTGTTGCATTTTTACCCTTGTTTATGGCAGGTTGGATGGGTGAGCTGGATGAATACTCGCTACACGGGGATTGCCCAGTGAAGCGTGGAATGAAGTGGGTGGCCAACAGCTGGGTAAACGTGGATCCAGATCACCAACAGCAGGCCCAGTACCAGAGACTAGTCGCCCAGAGACATCAAGCTAAATCGAGCCTTGAGGAGCAGTACCAGCCTCTCTCACACAGTGACCTCCACCAGGATCTATAGCCAGAACTTCTGTGAATGTCCATCAGACGCAACCACCGTTTTAACCTGAATCTCTATATTTGAAGACCGTGGCGCCTGGCAGACCTTTCTACTATGTCTGATGCTGTATTCAAAGTACAAGTTGCACAGCTGCACTCAAAATATCATCTTAGAAAACTCTCCATTTAATTTTATAATGTGTCTCAGGCTACTGCTTGGATATCCACCTTAATTTAAAATGGTTGTTATAATGAAAATTATGGAAATTTGACTATAATTTCTACGTAATATGGGCAGATGTAGTTCTTCAGAATTTATAAATAATATATGAAATTATTATACATTCGTATATACTCAGTGATATAGAAGTACAGGTTATTTTATTGCACTGAAACATTCTATATTAAATCTTGCCTTATAGAAAAATTAAGTTAAGTAAATAAGAGATAAACCTGCTTACCTGCCTTTTTTAGGTTTTAGGCATCAGCCCCGTTTCAAGCCTTCTGTTATGAGCCATAGCAATTCGTCAATGCTTTCCTAAAGAGAAAATTTATACGTCTGTAAAAATCTTTTCAGGGTTTTTAAAAAGTTAATGAGCTTTTTATTGATGATTGTTACTCAATAAGAGTTTACTGCACCTAAAGCAAATGCAGGACTTTAGGTCGGGATGTTGCTTGTTACACTGGCCGTTCCTGCGGGTGTTATTCAGATGTTTTCTTTAGTATTTGATATTACAACTGTTGTGTTTTTTGGTTTTTGTTGTTCTCACATCACAAAAAATATTTAAATGTAAGAGTATTTATTTATTTGAGTGTTATTTATTGCCACCACTTGGTATTTTAAGTTATCTGAATGAATATTTATTACAACTTGATGTTGCACTGAATCTATTATTGTATTTTATTGTATATGTTCTCTGTTATTAAATATATAAATTAGTGTTTTAATTGGACTTGTGTGTCATTCTTTGGAGTGTAGGCTGAAACACCTGCCACATCAGTATATATAATCTCCACTAGATGGTGCTCTATGTTAAATACAGTCTTGCAGTTTTTCTATAGGCAGTGTGAGGCTTTATTCTTCCTTATCCATACAGTGCAGTGGAGGGTGTTAAGGATGAAAGCATGGGTTTTGGATGGTTTCCACTACTGAAAGGGTGCCAGAAGAAGCTAATAAAAACCGTCTAGACCTGATGATATGAGCTACAATAGAAGGGAGGAGTAGGTAATAAGGCAGGACACTAAGCATAATGGAAGGGTAAAAATCAGCCTAATATACACTTAGAAAAATCAGGAAATAGTGATTATTTTGGGGACATTCATTAGATGACCTCATATGGATTGCCCTCTAAACCCTTCAGGGTGTGTTAAAAATAAGAGCAAATAAACGGCCACCTGTGGGCATTTATCTGCAGTTATTTGTGTGATTTCAGGTCAAGGACATGTGCGGTGCAATAAATCCATCCTTGTGACTCCTGGTTTTGACTGAACGCTGCTGCTGATGCTGTGCGCACTACACTAGAGCCGCGGCAGCCAATCAGGAGCGGCGGCGGCGGCGGGAGGAGGAGGAGGACGGGGAGGAAGAAGAGGAGGCGGGGGGGAGCGGCCGTCACAGCTAACGGACCGTGGAGCTGATCGCATTCTTCGTCTGTGGAACTGCGGCATCACGTAAAAGGTTCATGGACTTCTGACTTGGCTATTTAACCACAAAAGACCTCCAGTCTAAGGCGCAGCGTTATTTTCATTTAACTGTTCTCCATGAGATTCTTCAGGCTTACCTTCAAGTGCTTCGTCGACTGCTTTTGAATCTCCTCCGTCCACGGCTCTACTGACCGCGGCGCTTTGTGAATTTTCCATCTCTTGGCTGAGCTGAGTGATAATCACAAAAACTGAGATTTTTATTTTTTAATTCCAAGAAGGCGAAATAACAAACTCAGAAAATCCAAAAAAAAGAAAAAGAAAAAAAAGAGAAAAGAAAAGAAAAGAAAACGGGAGCGGTGCTGCAGACTGTGGTTCCATCCCTGTCTCTGCCTCCGTCAGCCCGCTGGGTGCCTTTGTAGTCAGGCATTAATAGAAAACTTCAACCGCTCCTGGCTGCCTGATCTCATTTTGCAACAAAAACACATATTTTTCTGCTTTACCCTAACAATATGTCCCCCGAGGTGGAAGAGAAGAGCCAAGGTGAGTAGGATGTAGCCTATGGCCTCAATTGTTTTTGTTTATTCTTGTTATTTTTTTTTATTATTATTCACTGTATGACTTGACCATTACCTGTCATAATGAATTGACCCCCCCCTTCCTCTTCCTCTTCCTCCTCCTCCTCCAGTCACTGCCACGTTTTCTTCCACAGCACTAAACATGCCTCAGTCCACATTTTCCTTCACAACTCATGTATGTACTTATGCACATTGAAGCAGACTCAGCTGGGCAGAAGTCATTTACAGATGAATATGCTGAACTCTAGTGGCAGGTGTCTGCCCTGGTGGATGCTCTGAATTATTCATCCTTAAAAATAACACAGTTCCATTAAAAATAGATGGAAAACACTGACCCTAAGAGTGATTATCATAGACTATGCTTGGCTGCCTCTCATAATGATCAGATGATTTTAACTACAGGTATGCTCCGACATCCTTTTACCTCTTGCACTTTTTTTCCTCTCCTCTGTTCACACTCCTCCTCAAACTGCTCTGATCTGGATTCAGCTGCTTTGCTTTGCATCCAGAACTGAGCGGCTGACACTGAGTCCATGGAATGGCACAGAAGAAGTGGCACGTTGTGTTTGGGATATAGAGTCTGTTTGTGAATAGACACGTCCAAAAGAGACAGGAGAGTTTGACGTGTACCTTCTGTGTTCTACTGCAGTATAGTAATCACCATGTTGTGTATAAGACCGACAGAAACAGAATGACTGATGATGATGAGGACACAACTACAGCATGATTTGTGCCTAAATACTAATAATGAAGGGCAGCGTGCCTGAAGAATCTGATATGTGCAGCGAGACGTGATATATTTTTCAGCCTTTTACAGTTTTTTTCAAGGTTTGTAATAATAAACCAAGGTTGTACTTCAGCTTTGTTGCAATGAATGGAAAACCGACACTCTCTCTTTTCCATTCAGAGCTGCTCTGGTTCAAGACACCATGATTCAATTGTCGCAAGTGCTGACGTGATGAAGTTATGAATGTGCATTCAGTGTGGGATTTATAGATTTCAGGTTTCACCATGTTGTTGTGATATAATGTATGGTCTTGTCTGCTGACTGGGTGTATTTTATCAGCTTTATTCAGGCATCATCATTCCTGCTTTCATAAATTTGGACTCATCTTTGTGCTTGTCTGCTTCTTTCTTCTTGCCATACACCTTTTCATCTGACCCAGTCTTTTCCTGTCCAGGTGACATCAGCCTCCCCCAGCTGGAGGCAGGGATCTTGTCCGAGGAAGAGGGCAGTGGATCGATTCGCCCCCTGGTGCCTGTGCCCGGAGCAGGTTCAGGGTGTGGTGATGGTGGAGGGGCTGGACCACCACAGAATCAGGATGGGGCCGTGGCTTCACACGGGAACGGGGCTGTAGCAGTACCAGTGGTCGAGAGGGAAACCTGGACCAGACAGATGGACTTCATCATGTCGTGCGTGGGTTTTGCAGTGGGCTTGGGCAACGTGTGGAGGTTCCCTTACCTCTGCTACAAGAATGGAGGAGGTGAGCTTTGGGTGTTCTGACTCATGGCTTTCCCAGACTGTTCCTTTTGTAGGTTTGTGGAAAATTTAGGAAGTCAGGAGGTTTGGGGTTCCTTACACTTTTTTTGTTTTTACAAGTTTCAACCAAATACAATTCACGTCCCCTTAGGGCTGTGCAATTAAATTAATTTTGTTCACAATTTTGATCTCAAAACTCATATAATCAAGTTGAAACTATTTATTTTCCGTTTTTCTTTACACAATTTCTGAGAGACGTGGATGCACAATACATTCCATTCCATTGCAAAACAGCTGTAAAGTCCATATTTGTAGCCAAAATTTATTTTCAATTGGAATGTTTTGCATAAAGAATCAATAACAAAGTGTTTTTTGAGAGAGAGAGAAATGCTGAATAAATGTATTTTGAAACTCAAAATTAGTCGTTTGAATAATCGTGATTTCAATATTGACCAAAGTAATTGTGATATTGATTTTTTTCCATAATCGAGCAGCCCAACATCACCTTTATTCTTAACATATGTGTTCAAAAATGGACTATCTTCAACTGATAATGCATAAAAAATGAGATAAATAAACACCACCTAAAAAAGTCAGTCCACTATAGACCACCTGTAACTATTAGATCTGAGAAAAGTAATTTAGTTAGTCCAATCCACATTGATTTTACATTCATTTGGTTTTGATGATGCCCAAAATATCTTAGATACTGAGCCTAAACCCTGAAAAAAATATGTGAGGAACAATCTTGAAAAACCTATTTCAATTCAGAATAACCAACTAAAGGACTGACAGTGAGACTGAGGAGCATTGAGTTCTGTAGAGTATGTTTGTTTTTTCTATATGAATACACTTTAAACAACATATACAAACTATCTCTACTCTGCGTTCTTACATGGTAGTTGTGCCTTCCAGTTGCAAACAACAAATGGGAGCAAGTGCAGAGCCCTGAGGTACACCTGGAGGAAACACCAGCCAGTCTTATTTGTTTTGTAGTGAAAAATACAATATTTAACAGATTGTTACTCAGTTGCTGGAGCCACTCTGCATCTAACTTAGTTGATTGTGTGTTAAAATCACACACTTGAGCAGAATATTGACTTTTTTCAAACTTTGAACACTTGAAAAAGGCGGTAGGACCCATTCACAAGCCTTTTGGCTGGCACAGAAATGTTGACAGCTTGATTAATTGAAAGGGTAGCAGAACAGTGAAAGAAGAATTGCAGGGCATAATACTGTAAGAGGCATAATAGGGAAACAAAGCAGGGCCTGCGTGGCTGGAAGCACGTAGCTTAAAAGCCATGCCCACCCACGTGGTTCAACTTTGTGTTACCCTGACCCGATGCTTGACTGACACAAGTTTCCCTGCAGTGTTCCTGCTGCTGTTACATGCATGTCAGATTACTCCACTTTCACTTGTCTTATTCATTTATGAGTATCCGCTCTTTTTTCATCTATGCCAACTTGCCCGGTAGTAACCCACCGTGACTGCGGCCTTTGGCCTCCACGTCTCTTATCTCTGACCTACCCACATTTCTGTTTTTTTTACGACGCGTTTTGTTTAAATGAAACTGAATGAGAGTGTGTGTCTTCGTCCACCCCTCCCTCTGCCGCGTGTGTGTGCGTCTTATGACCCATGGCTCTGATACCCACCTTGTGGTATCGTATAACAATGGGCTGCCTCACACAGTCCACCCCCTGTTCTCCTGCCCAGCACTCATGTAGCATACAAAGGTGCTCTCTGCCGCTCTCCCCCTGATAAGGAGGCATATGGATATGTCACACAATAAAAGTCTTGTGACTGCCTGTCCTTTCCGACGCTCAGTGTCAGAGCCACATCCGCTGTTATACATCATTTTTCGTCCTTGACCAACCTAGAAAGCACCTTGTAACACAATAACAATATAAGATAAGAAGAGGATACTTACTGGCTCTATGTCAGACCTGTTTGCCTCCCAAAACTAGCGCACGCTCCATTTGAGTTAAAAATGAATGCACTGTAACGGCGTGGAATTAATGTTGTGTAAATCTTATTTATTTATTTATTTGTAAGTGAGTGGCTAGGTCCGGTGTGTCTGGTCCAGTTATGATTAGAGAGGATTTACTTAATTAAGGATGCAGTTCCTCGATGATTTGGCCAATATGTTGGGGTATGACAGCATAAGCATTTTCTCCAGTCATTCCATTCACGCCTCTCATTGCATCTCTCTTTTGCTCTCTCTCTCTCACTCTCACCCTGTCTCTATCTCTCTCTCCCACCCCTTTCTTTCTTAGACTCACTCTCACGAATGTTTCCTTATATGGCTACAGCCCCTCTTCTCTCAGAGAATGACATAAAGGATGATGGACTAAATGAGCCACAATTGTCAATCAGAAGAAGTGTTTCAGAGCCAACTAGACCAATGCTTTACTGTGTCATTTATATATTTATTGAACCTCCTCTATGACTGCGACTGCTTTGTCCCAGTTTTTTCTGCCTGCCTCTTCTGTGATCTATCTATCTTTCCCTCCCTTTCTTTCAGCTTCTCCCTGCTCTGCGTCATAGCTGATCATGTGACTCCCTCCCATCTGCGCACTGTGGTGGCATCACCCTGTTATGTTATTATTCAAACCAAATCACTGCAATTGGATTTAGAGTTAAATGTCCCATGTCATCTTTTTAATACCTGTTTTTTTTTTTCTGGGGGGTGGGGGTGTTTTTTTTTTTTTTTTTTTTTTTTTTTGTGTATTTCATAAAACAAGCTTCTGCTACAGCACCAAAATCCAAAGCAGATTATTTGACGGAAAGACTGAGCATAAACCAATTCCCCCCAGGCCGACTGCTGCTAATCAAAATGAAACAAGTCCTTGATGTCTCCATCAGGCCTAATAACTCCTACAGGAGTCAGTTGTCGTTTGCTGTCTCCATCTGATAGTCCTTTGTCTCTGCCTCCTTCGTCTCCATGCAAGTTCAGGGACAATAGTGGCCAATATGTGACAATACTTGTGGAATGGGAGACAATAGAGTTATTTTCCGCACAGACTTTGTGTGTGTTATACAGTATGTGGCCTTGCCTGCATCTGCTTCTGCTTATGTTTTCTGATAAGTAAAAGCTATGCAACACGTGCCCTAAAAAAATACTTTTCCTAAACATTTTCTACCCTGAATATTATTGTCACAGATCATACATTGCTGTAATGATTTAGCAATTATTAGTTTACCCATAATTTAATAGGAATTCCTGAATGTCTGTGCTTATGACTGTGCTCATCTTGTTCTGTCTGTTAATTTTCTACATGTACAGTACTGTGCAAAGTCCTCAGCCAGCAGTAGGTTTGTTGGTTTAATAAAATTATGACCACACATATGCATTTCTCAGTCGTTGTGTTAAAATACAATCAGGTTATATGTGAAGTATCTACAGCAGTAAAAACAAAAGTTTAGACATAAAAACAGTTTCTATAGGTATAAGAGGACGTATTCAGTGTGACCTCTGTTTGCACTTAACATATCTTTAACCCTTTTGTTCAGACAAATTTTGTTCAGATTTATTGCATTATTTTTCTGGTGTTTTATACCAGGTTTCATTCAACATACGCCAGATGTCTTTAATTGTTTGTGTTGTCACACTAAATGGTGATTTTTAAATTTACAGACTCTTTAGTTAACTTTTTTTTCTGTCTTTTAAGGCCATGCACTTATGTTTTATATTTTCTTCAATTTGAAGAAGAGAGAATGATAAATAAATATGTGTGTATGGCCTTTTGCATAGTACTTTATATTATTTTCCAATTACTTTTCAAACCTCTGTTGTTACACATGACACATTCTTTGTATCAAAACATTATCTGAAGGGTGTAGAAAAAAGGCATTTTCTTATTCCTTTATTTATTTATTTATTTTTTTATTATTATTATGTGCACAAAACGACATACACAAATTTACACATACAACCGTAGCGGACGACACACAACATATGACATCTACAAGGACTACTGGACATATGACGATGTAGCACAGATACACATACACAGATCTTACAAAGACAGCAAAATTTTGACCCAGTCCAGGCCAACTTGGGAAGGGGGGTGAGGGGGTGGGAGAAGGAGTGTATGTGTGTACAGTATCTGTATGTGTGTGCACTTAAGGCATTTGAAAGATTGTGTGTGTAATGGATGTGTGCATGTTTAATTGAATGAGATGGTTTATGAGGTCCAAGGATATGACAATTACAGTTCTAGGTATTATGGTTTGGGTGTAGGTGGGGCTCACTGGAGAGAGAGAGGGGGGTGTGTGGCTTAGAATTGATTTGGTTGAAATGCCATCCAACCTGAGTGGGGGGCAAGGCGTCTGGGGGGGTTCAGAGGGTGCGCATTTTCCTTATTCCAATTCCAGCTCAAATTTAATCGTCTTTAATTACTTCCTCTCTAATTGTGGTAAATGTCCAAATGTGTGCACTATGATGAATCTATGCATAAATATCATTCATTTTCAGAAGTGTTAAATACACTTTTGTCTGTAATGATGTTTTTTAACAAAAGTAAACACACATTAACCTTGTGAACTTCCCAGTCAGCCTTTCAGTCAGGGTTGGTACCAGGAATTCAACAACGTGATGTTGTCAGCCTACGCCGTTATTGCTGCTGTTATTCATTCCATCAATAGAATCATGAAACATTCAAACGATTTTCTCATTTCCCAACATGTCTAGACTTTGCGGGTTCTTTAATTTGTCATAGTTTTCAGTGTTTATCCAATCAATATATATGATTCTCCAGTCCTGTATTTTCACTGATTATCTTTGTTGTATTTTTCAGGGGTGTTCCTCATCCCATACTTACTGATAGTGTTCATCGGGGGCATCCCAGTCTTTTTCCTTGAAATTGCTCTGGGACAGTTCATGAAGCAGGGAGGGGTCTCTGCCTGGAACATCGCTCCCCTCTTCAAAGGTATGTGGATGAATGTGTAAACTGGTATGCAGATGCTTATGAAATTGCTTCTGCACGGGATATAGTAAACAAGTTTATCACAGATAGGTTTTTTTTTAAGTCAATATGATGAAAGGTTACAGTATTTCAGTTTTTCTCTCCAGCTTGTGTTTTTTTTTTTTTTTCATCTCACACCCGAGTACTAGGGTAAAATAATTTTATAGGGATTCTTTGGAGTAGAGTGGCACTTGACATGTTCAGTTACTCCATTTTTACCTGCTTGAATGTATGTCATGTATTCTGCTGTTGCTGCTGTAACGTCAGTGTCTTTTATGTCTAGTATTGCATTTATCTCCTGAAAATATAACCTACTTTGGAAAAAATAATAAGGATGTAGGATGATTTCAGGGCTTGATGGCACTGTCTAAAAAATACTATGAAAAAAGATAGATAGATAGATAGATAGACAGATAGATAGATAGATAGATAGATAGATAGATAGATAGATAGATAGATAGATA
>JAQQZY010000027.1:17845243-17856445 GCA_030068375.1 Ostorhinchus rueppellii | reverse complement strand
TTAATGTGACACCATTAGTCAAACCTGTAGCAGAACAAAACCAAACCTGACTGTCACCATGAAGCTTTTATTGAATTACAAGAGGGGAGAACTTAACTCTACCTAAGTAAAAGCATGTTCTAGGCTGATTAGAACATATAGAGTAAGCTTGTGGCCTTCTGGACCCCCACCTGAGAGACACCTGCAAGTGTGCACTGGTTCAATATTAGCACTAATGAAGAAAATAACACTACAGAGAAATAAAGAGTAAAATCTTACAGAGTCATTATATAATGAAAACTGGAATAAAAATAGACCAAATGGGACCAAATGTTATCTGAAACAGAGTTAAATTGACAGTTTTTTTTACTGTGGAAAGTCATTTTTTCTTCAGTTTTCTGTTTCTGATATAATAACCATCAACTTTAATCTGAGCTTCTATGAACATCTACTGTACATGATCAGTGAACTAAATTTGGGAAAATACCTTATTTTCACTGATATACGTGAAGTTGGTTTGTTTTAAATGGGAAAAAACACACATTTCAAAACCATTCAAATCTGTGCATTTCCTTAAATAACCAAGCAAAAAGACTCAAATCACAGTTGATTATCACGACGATATGAATTTTCAACAAACCACGCTGCTGACTCATGCAAATAATTATAAAACACCAAGTCACAGCTATCAATCTGCACATGTATTGTTACAAAACACCTGCAAGAACTTTTTTGTTCAAAGACATTGTTTTGTCAAGAAGTCAGCGCAATAAAACTGAGGAAGAGGAGGAAAACAAACAAGAACGTATTGGCTCATTAAAAAAGAATGACCTAATGGAACAGCTGTGAACAACACAATGGATTCCAGAACTTTGCTCTGGATTTTAACTCTACAGTTACATGATGGTGTAACGGGTGTGTTCCTCTTTAAACGTCGAAGAATACAAGATTACATCTGCGTGACTTTCACATGCATTCTTACGTTTCCCGTGCATCCAGTTACAGTGTGGCATTTTAGGCCGATATCTCACATGCAGTACATTCTTCGGTTGAACAATGAGACATTGTCAGTTAGAAGGATACTTTAACGGTTGCACTTCGTGACACTACATGTTGCATTTGCAGCATATCTGCGTTCACAAGGCTGAGATCACGCACACACACGTACACTTCCACACTTACTTCTCATGCACGTGCTTCCTATAAATGCTCTTAGTGGCCTGGAGGCTGAACAATGCTCAGTGTGTCTTTCCTCTCTATGCTCTGCTGCACTAGCCTTAAAAGTCCAGTACGTAAGATTTAGGTGGATTAGGAGGATCTAACAGCAGAAATGGCATATAGTATTCAACCATTAGAGTCACCGGGTTTCTATTGCCTTATAGCACAGGTGTCAAACATGCAGCCCGGGGGCGAAAACTGGCCCGCCACAGGGTTCGATCCGGCCCTTAGGATGAATGTGTGAAATGCAAAAACTACACTGAAGATATTAAGGATGGTAAAATCATTTGAGGTCAATTTGATCTAAAGTGGGTCAGACCAGTAAAATACTATCATAATAACCTAGAAATAATGAAAACCACAATATTTTAAAATTATACAAAAATCTTTACATTTATAGACTAGTCTTTTACAAAAAATGTGAATAACCTGAAATAATAGAAGTCTGTGGAACTGTACCAATATGCCACCTGTTACTAAATATTTTGTGTATTTGTAGATCCACTGTGATCTAAATGATAAATGAAGGTGTAATATTGTTAAAAATTCCACTAATTTCTCTTGTTTGTTTGGGGTTTTTTTGTATGTTATTGACATCTTTTTGGTTTGGATAGTTTATAAATGTAAATATGTACATAAGTTAAACTTGGAGTTGTCATTATTTACAGGTTATTATGTATAAATGATCATCTAAGGTGTAATATTATTAAAATTGCACTTATTCTTCGTAATAATTGTCAGGCTGTTCATATTTGTTCATGTTATGTTCCAGTACAGTTCATAGATGTAAACATTTTCATTCTTTTACTCAAAACCATAGAGAAAACTTTAGAGTTGATATTATTTCTAAGTTCTTATCCTATTATTTATATTATTTGACTGATCCGGCCCACTTTAGATTATATTAGGCTAAATTTGGCCCCTGAACTAAATTGAGTTTGACACCCCTGCCTTATAGTATTTTCAGAAATAGCTGACTATCTTCGGAGAGTCTGTCCTGTTGTATCACCAGCACCTAAAAATACACACCCTCTCATTTATAATGGGTAGAATGCAACCTTTAAGTGTATTACCCATGCTGTTATTATCCCCTTAAATGAAAAATCCAGCACACACTGGCTGTAATGAGGGATTTTGCATTTTTTTGTGTCTACCATATGGGATCTTGAGGGGATATTTTTGATTCCTGTGTGCAACTTCACCACTAAATCTCACAAAATATTACAAAATGATCATCTGATGTGAGTCCAGGGACATATCAGAGTTTCGTGAGACAGCAAAAGACAAGGGAGCTGCAAACTGTCATGCATTTTGTCTTTTTCTCTTCCTGTCGATGCATTGGCGATGCATTGAAGGTAGTCACAGCTCCATCAGACTCACTTTGGTGTTTTGCTTTCCTCGTTCTTCCTCTATTGCTCCCTCCCCCTAACAAACACACATTCTTTTTAATGGCCCAAATATCAGCGTAAATACAGAGAGAGCTGTTTATGATGATTCTTTAGTCTGTCAGCACTATACATGTTCAGTTACACACTTTAACCGACAGGATCTTGTGTAATATGTTTCACTGCCACTGTAAAAAGCAGTGTTTTTGGGTTATCTTAATGAAAATTCAACGCATATAGTGGCAAAAAAATTATTAGACCATCAAAAGCCTTCAAAAACAGTGGTTCTGCAATCAAGTCCTAACTCCTGTGTGTATCATGTGATTAAAACAGACCGAAAAGAAAACATAGAATGCCTAAAAGCACTGTTTTTGTCAGTACAATGCCATAGACATTAATGTAAGAACTGAAGTGATTTTGGTTATTATCAAGAAAACATGAAAAATGGATAGATATCAGCTCTGAAATTAAACTCTTATGACCTATTTTTGTTGTTATCATTATATTTGTCCAAACAAATGTACCTTTAGTTGTACCAGGCATTAATATGAACAACAAACTGAAGAAAACAAGGGTGGTTTAATATTTTTTTTCTGCAACTGTAAGTCAGAATTCAGAGTAAATATGTGAAGATATGATTTTTTTTTTTTTTTGTGCCCACATTGACCAGTTATTTTCCTCATCCTAATTCTAGCAGCTTCTATTATATTTCTCATCTTCCCTTCCTGACACAGTTTCCCAAGCCAAGGCATAATTTGGGTCAGAAAAGATTCATAAGCATGCGTTAATAGCTCCTCAAACCTGGATGTGTGCCATTCAGATGACACACATTAAGAGCGTGCGACCTAATCTCTGACTCGACACTATAGGACCTCTGGACAGACACAGCCTCAACATCCATCCACTGATGAAAGGAATATTCTCATGTGTTTTAGAAAAGGTTGATTCCAGAAATTCTACCAAATTACAGACTCAACCACTATTCTTCAGTGAAGGTCAGGCCAATCATGGGAGCTCCCTGGAGTTTGCTTTTTATGTTACATAAGGATTGCGGTTGATGGAGCGTGTGAATTGCGTCTCCCTGTGTCTTGTGGACATTTTTCCACCAGCTGAGAATGCTGAGTTGTGACTCGGGGGACAAGCCTGTTCACCCGTTGGGACACTCAAGGCTGGCAGACTTGTACAACTGCTATGTTAGAATCTCACAAAAAAAAGACTTGAAGCCTCTCCAAATCATGATAACACATATTTCCATGTTTAATCTTCGTCATAAACTGCATATTTTAAATTTAGCATTTTTCTCAATGCGCATCCTGATTTTTTTTCTGCTTGTCGTGTGCCGTTAAGGTCCATTTTGGTGACAGTCTTTATGTATTTAATGAGTTCCTGTTGGGGTGTCTGTGTGCGTGTTCTGTGAATGGGGGTTACACTGGGGTACAGTAAGTGCGTGGGATTAAAGCAGCAGAGTGTGAACAGTGCAGCTGTCAACTGTCTGCGTCTGAGCGTGCTCAGATCACAGGAGACCTGCTCTCACCATCCAGCCTTTAAAACCCACATAATCACCGCTAATACCAAGAGGCCTTATTTGTGTATATGTGTGTAATTGTATATCAACAGTATGTACGAACGTGCTTGTTTACCTGCACGTCTGCACAAGTGATGCAAGAATTCTTTTGTTAAATGCCAGTGTTTATCCGTTTTTGGAAGACTGAGTAATTGTGAAGGAAGTGAGATGAAAATGAGCTTCGCAGCTTTGGGGACGTCTGTACAGAACCTTCATCAAAGGTGAATCTGGGTTTGTGCTGTGACATAAACAATAGGCTTGCCTGAAGTCATAAGAACTGTTTACATAAGCTAGTGTTTTTGAAAAAAACAAAAAAAAACAGGTAATTTAAGCACCACATATGTGTTGATACAAGTATAAAAGCAGAAATATAGGTCATGGGCCAAAAATGAACATGTAATATTTAAGAGCAGATCCAGGAAAACAAGGTAAATTAAAATGTATATTAAAAAAACTATAAAGAAACAGTACAGGGAAACAATATATATATATATATTTTTTAAAATGTAGAAGACAAATGGTTGCGTTCTTTTTTATGTTATTCTTTTAAAAAGTAATTAACATACTTGATCACTTGTGCATGAGAAAGAATCTACAATCCCTCCCACCATCTGTCACTTGGACACATTTACTCCTGTCGATTTTAATCAGTGTGAACAATCTCTTCTCACTTTTCATGTGACTGGATCAATATACAGAATGTGCACTGCATCAAATGCACTTTATTGACTCGTACGTCTGTGTCTCAGGTGGCCATCAAGTCGATCCGCAAGGAACGCATCACTGACGACCTGGACAGAATTCACATCCAGAGAGAGATTGAGATCACCTCCTCCCTCCGGCACTCTAACATCATACGCTTCCACGAGGGTAAGATTACCGGCACATGCACGCAAAGGCCCAGATATCACTGAAAAACATGACATAGTCTCTTTAGCACACAGCTCTTTGAACTCTTTGCTTCAGAGGAAATAGACCCAACATGACACTGCTGCTGTGATTGGTGAATAGTCATATGATCCTACGTGAGTGTGAGTTAAGAACACTGTTAATGCAGTGGGTTGAATAGTTACACTATTCCTTACCTCATTTGCATTTGGATTCTAAACACATGTTTTGTAAGTTTAAATGACAGTTCATATATGCAGGACTGAAACTTGAAATAAAGGTGAATAAGAGTTGCTTTTCGGATTGACTTTACTGAATTATAACCATCGATCCTGTAGAGCAGGGGTGTCAAACATACAGCCCACAGGCCAAAACCAGCCCACCACAGTTACAGTTCAGGACCATGGGAGGAATTTACAAAATGAGCAAAAGTGACACTGAAGATATTAACAGCCAACAATCAAACATTTTAATAATATTATACCTATTAGTAAATGTTTTGTGTCTGTGTAGATCTACTGTGATCTGTAACACAGATGCATAAACAAGTTGAGGATATGAGTATTGTTCAAACTGTTCTTATTTTGCTAAGAATTTTCAGGTTTTTCAGGTTACTCACATTTTTTTTTGTGATAGGTTAGTTTAAAAATGTGGAGATTTAAATAATTACATTTGTACTCTTTTGCACTAAAAGAAAAAAAGTCCCATTATATATAAGTTATTACCCTGCCCCCAAAGGGGAGACAAGGGAATCCGACTCAGAATAGTCTTTATTCGCCAAGTATCTTTGGTAGAATACAAGGAATTTGACTTCAGGGATGTTTGGTTTGTTTATTACTCTCTTCCTTGGTTTGTTTGTTTGTAACAGCAAAACTATTGGTTGAATTAATACCAAATTGGGTTTATAGATTGTCAGTAACCCAGAATAGATCTGATTACATTTTGGGAAAAGTAGGTCAAAGTTCAAATTTTAAATGAATTTTTAAAATGTTTTTTTTCCCCCATTTCTTATAATGGGTGAAATTTCAAATGTCTGTAGCAGCAAAATTATTAGTTGAATTCATACCAAATTGGGTTTATAGATAGCCAGTGACCCACAATAGATGTGGTTACATTTTGGAAAAAGTAGGTCAAAGTTCAAATTTTTAAGGAATTTTTTTTTTTTAATCTTTTTTTTCCCCCCATTTACTTGTAATTGAAAAAGTCTCTAAAAACAATGTTTTTTTTCCCTCAGTTTACTTTAAACTTCACAAATATAGAGGCAATTAATATTCTGACTTCACAGGCATCAACATGACATCAACTGGATTCGTGCCAAAATAAGTTACAATACGTGCAAGGGGCGGGGCTTGTTGTGTTCAGCGCCGTTTGTTATGTTATTTTATGGGTCCAGTCCACTCGAGATCAAATTGAGCTGTATGTGACCCCTGACCTAAAATGAGTTTGATACCCCTGGAACAGAGCAAACACTAAACAAGTGTATATGAGTTCAAAACAATAAAATCCCCAACAATACTTTCCAATGAAATAGAAAAAACACTTCAGTCTATGCAAAGAGTCTGTTATTCAGAATGTACAGTAGTTATTGATCCACATTCAGCAGGCTCCCAGACACTTCATTATTTATAACTTTTAAGTGCAATTTCCATGCATGTGGAACACCCAGTGAGACTTTTTCAGCTGAGGTCCAATATGAACACTGTAAATGTTTCCTGTGCAGTGTTTGAGAGCCGGGACAAGATTGTGATAGTAATGGAGTACGCCAGCAGAGGAGAGCTGTACGACTACATCCAGGAGAGGCGGAGACTGCCAGAAACAGAAGCCAGAAGCATCTTCAGACAAATCACATCTGCTGTTCACTACTGCCACAAGGTCTATACACACATATACACAGTGTGCGGTCACATATTTCACACTGCATAGTCACCACAGGACCTCAGTGTAAACTCTGGAGCAGAGGGCACGTGCTGAATTGCACTCAGCAGTGCACAAGAAAATACAGTACCACTAAATCCACTAAATCCTAATCCTAATACTGCAGGAAAACTTGACTTGAGTTTTCAGATCTCTGTGGGTTAAGAGCGCATTAAGCCTTGATTGTTATTCACAGTCACACACTGACACATTTAAGAAACATTCTGCTTCCTTCCAAACTGCTTTAAGCTCTGGCAAAGACACAGTTTCTTTTTGTTTCTTTGTTTCTCATAAATTTAACAGCAGTGCCAGAGCAGGAATTATTAAAGAAAATACTCCAATCCTATTAAAACAGGAATATATTACAGTGTGATTGATTGAGAAAATACTCACAATTATACCTCATTAATCATTTCTAATTTTGTCTATAAAAAAATAACTTTCCCTTTTACATATTACTCATGAATCCACTCAGAAATGTCCCAGTTTTCCACCCGCATTTAAATGCAGCATGGGAAGAATCTCAAAACATAAACAGATGCATCTGTATCAGTCAATCTGTGCATATACTGCTTTAAAAACATGAAAAAGAACTGTAGACACAAACTGTGGACATTTACATACACGAGCTTTTAGGAAAAAAAAAGATAATGAAAACCACCATGTGAGGTTATAGTTAACATCAAACAGTTAATGCATGTTTCATGTGTTTGAACCGAGGTATTATGTGGATGACAATGCAAATATATTTTTATTACCAACAACTGTGCGCAAATCACTGTTCACATTTGTGAATCTTTTTATTGATGCATTTATCATGTTTTTCACATTGGTGCCCTTTCTTGGAACATTTTCTTTCCACTGAGCTGCATGATAAGCTGTTTGTTTTTCCATAGTTTTTATATAGTCTGTTTGGTCTTTTTGTGAATGCTGTGAATTAAATGCACCTCCTGTATCTTTATAAAAAGCCATGCAGGTAGATTTTAGGCTTTTCATGTTCTCTATAATCCCAAAATAGACGTGAATGTCCTGGCACCAATGAATTATTGAATGTGCCTCTGAGGTATGCAGGGCACATGGATGGATTATTGAGGCTTCAAGAGAAGAAAGAAAATAATTCATTTGAGTCATTTGCTGCTTTTTCCCCTCTAAATAGGTTCAGGGTAATCTCATAGATAAAGAGAGAGTAATAACCAGTCTTTTCTCTCTCTTTGGCCTTGCTTGACTAAACACACAGACATACATTTGTGCACTGTACTGTGCAAGAACATTTTCTGAGGTCATGGGTCATTTCCTCTTCTTAAGTGGTCTATAGAAGATGCAATTAGAGAAAGAAAGGAGGCCATTCTAGCTCATGAGCCAGTGACTTAAGAGAAACTGGCAGCAATGTTAAAAGTTTCCCTGTGCCACACAGCTTCCTGGGTGGCCTCCATTATCTATAGCGGCATTGTCTCTTCTTATAAATTACTACATACTTAGTATCAGGGATACACCTCATGAAGTAATGATCCTCCAACAAACTTTTCTGTCCCATTGGATCTGGAGTGTACTCAGACTCATCCACCCCAGTACCTAATACCCTCACAGGATCAAATCACATCTCATCAGATGAATTAACACAAACAAAGCACTTCCACATGCCTTAGAGACTTTCTTGAAGTTCTCAAATGTTAGACACATGAACCCACAACACAAGGTTTGAGTGGAATGTCCATGTTTATAGAATAATAAATGAAAGACAAATGTACTGTGCACCACAGGCTGAGTTTACACCCTAAACTTCAGACTCCTTAGTCCAAGTTTGAGACGTAAGAGAGGAGCAACACCAGAACTCCTGTGTCTCTTCTCTTTTATAGAATGGTGTTGTTCATCGAGACCTCAAGCTGGAGAACATCCTTTTAGATCAAGACCTGAATGTAAAGGTAAGAATGCTCAAACATGTACAAACAGTGTCTTTCCATCATTTGAAAATTAATGATGAACTTCCTTCCAAGGAAAACAAAGTCTTCTAAACATGGAAAAGCTCCTCTGATGAAGGGTTATTAGCCTGAGATTGCAATACATCATGGATGATTAAAATGCTTTATCCAAATACCTCTGATTACATGGTGTTTTTGGAAACATTTTTATAACTGAATTAAGGAAGTAATCTTTTTCCAGACAGCAAACAGTCTTGATTCATGTCCTTCAGATAGTGCTGTCTCTAGTGTATTATCTTTGCCTTGCCAGTTCCAAAACTCAAAACAAAGAATGTGTACATTCAGAACATCCAGTAGATTGGATAATGGTTATTAATGTGTTGTTAAGCCATGTACGCATAACCAGCACAAACATGGTGCCAGCTCATAAAAAAAAAAAACCCAAGCGTCATTTTTTGCCTTATTAGGGTATTCAGTTCCTTATACGTGAGCTGTGCATGGCCAAGGGGAATGTAGGGAATCCAGTGGCAATCGCGCCAATCTTAATATAAGTACACTTCGTCCGTCAAAAGAAAACACAGCATGCAGGCCTCTCACCAGCTCTTCATTCATTCAAACCTCAGGTTCACCGCAGTGGCATTTCACAGCATCCACTGCAGGAAATGACCAAGGCTTTGTGTAATGCATGCGTGTGTTATATCTGGACAATAGCTGCTAAAACTCCCATGAGCAGAGACATTTAAGGTAAACTATTGAGTCTCATTCCATAGAGGTGCACAGTCTGTGACATGTTTTGCTGGAAGCGTTTGATTAATTTGCTAAATAACTATTTTTAACTCAATACTCTTGAAAGGGTTTTAAAATAAGCAGGTAGTTTTGAACATTTATGACAGATGTGCAGATAGTTCACAGTGCAGCAGGCTAGTGTTACTTGCATGTGTTGGAAAACTGCAGACCTGAACTAAAACAACACTGAACACTTTGTACTTTTGAATTTGCTAGTTGACCTGAAAAAGCATGTGCATGTGATTGGTTTCTATTTTATACATGCTACTTTTGGCAAACAAAACTCACAGTGTTTCACAGGAAACAGCATAATAAAAAGCAAAAAAAGATTAATAGTTAAAAAAAAAAAAAGACACAATGAGTAAAACTAATTAGAAATGAAAATATACAATACACACATAGATTTGGCTCTTCTGACTTATTTCTTTCATTTAACATGTTTTGACAAGAATCTCAAAAAGAAGCTGAAGATATTCACTCCAGCAGGATTTCCAGGGCATGTAAATCCCAGGCACATGTTCCAGGGTCATATGGGTGTTTACAAGAAAGAGTTGTACGTGTGACAGGACAGGAACTTCACACAAATATCCATCTGACAGAGAATTTACACCACAACACACACATAAACACACAGTAGCTTGCAGAAAGCAGAACTGTGTAAACCCACATCTCTGCACATGCTCAGTCTACACATCATTACTGTCACTGTGCATATACTACAGTATAAACTCTGAACTGTATTGTATACACAATGCCATCTTCCCTCTGTGAGGTCTCTGTTTCCCTGTAGTCCTATTCCACGGAAACAAAACTGTCATGTTGAGTATTTTTAACACCTGATAGTGTGTGAGTGCACATGTTAATAACCTCTTCAGATAGATAGGAGCCCTTGTCTGTCTGTATATGGCGCTCAGGGCCTTGAGTGAGTGATTGTTCCGTTACGTGAGCTCAGACAGCCTGATGTTTTTGGCTCTCTTTTCTTTGCTCCCTCACACTCCCACTGGCAAAAGCTCAGCATTCCTATTTAAGGCTCAGTTAAAAGGAACTCCTTTGAGTTATTGTGTTTGCCACATTGGGAAAGGTTTGCGGTGTATAGTGGCTGAAAAAGGAATCTGTGTTGCATGAGCTTGAGGAGTATTAGTATTAAAGTGCACCGAGTTTATGAATTATTTAATGTCAACTGGTTAGTAATAGTAATTGTGCATTTTTTCTGAGAAAGCCAGGAGTGATATCTGACATTTGTAGGGAATCATGTGTTTTCTGATTAGAAGGGATGGAATGTAACTACTTACTCAGGTTCTGTAACAGTGAAAATGATACATGACAAATGATCGTGAATGTCTCTGAAAAACAGAACGGCTTAGTATAAATACACTTCAAAACACCCTTTAGTTAGCTGGGAAATTTAACAAAACTAGAAACAGCAACTCTCTAAATATATGATCTCACAAAATATGATGCACTGCTGTATATTAACACTAGAAGTCCCAGCGTTTTTCTGCCTACCTAGAAGTCCCAGAGAGTGGTCATTTGACCGAGCGCTATTCCG
>JAQQZY010000027.1:17791210-17802514 GCA_030068375.1 Ostorhinchus rueppellii | reverse complement strand
ATTTAGGTAAACAGAAATACTGTTCAATTATGGCAGCAGTGGCAAACACCTTATACTGGGTGGAGCTGGAAGAATACATTTGTTAAGCACTGTATGTAATAGTTGATTCTGAAGAAACAAAAATATGAGACAAACGCTCCTTGAATATATTGTCTTTCAGCAATCAAAGCACATGTGGTTACTACAGTTAATGACTATTATATACCAACATTATATAAACCATCTAGATGAGTGGACTTTCAGGTCTTAAGTTGTAACAGTAAAACGTTAAAGGTTCAGGAGTGTCTAATATTTAGTGCCTTCTACCAGTAAAGTTGCATATCACAACCGATTGAACCCCTGTATTTTCCATTACAGAGGCCATTAAAGCCCTTCATTCAGACCAGTGTTGGGTTTGTTCAGTGTGAGTTGGTGAAGGTCATATCAACCATAACACCTGCCGTAAAACAGGAAAAAAGTAAAAGATAACAAAAAATCTGTGCTCATTAAAACACGATGTTCATTTTCAGGTGACTATACAATAATAAAACATATCATTCTGAAAATTATAAATTAGTTACATTCATCATTTTGCCTCTAACAGGGTGTCTTATTAGAACGCTTTGAGCTTTACAACGCATCGCTGTCGTCTGGTTGCTGCAGAGAAAACCTGTGTACATTCACAGCCCTGGATGGCACCAGGATGCAACCCTGTGTATGTCATCTGTTTACCACCTCGCTCTTTTATGGCTTGTCCTCTGATCCTGTGGGACAGAGAGGATCTGTGTTTTTGGAGGAAACACAGCACCAGCCACATAACACACACACACACACCATTGAAGGGGACAGCAGGAGTGCGGAGGTGGGCAGGAAATTGCGTGAACCCCCTCCTGGAGGCCATATCCTGTCCATGGGTTAAACTGGTTTATTTGTCCAGAGACGTGAGCTCTTTGTGTGTCAATGCATCCCATAGTCGCCTGCGTTTGTGATGTTCCTGTTACCAGCTTGAATTTTGCTCTATAAAAACACCCTGTGTGTATCTCCTCTGGCCTCTTGCAGCACATGTCGTTGATCAGGTCTACATTGCAACATGTGGCATTCCTCAGCAAATTCTACTCCCTACTGATTTGATAAGCGACTCACAAACAGAACCACTCATTCTTCACAAGATACCACAACCCCCCCTCCCCTCCCCTTCCTAATGTCCAATCACTTACCCTTAAACCTCATTGCCTTGCCTTTCCCTCCTCCCATTATTATCCCCTTATCCCCACTTCACCCTTTCCTCTAACTTCATGCCATGTGTTTTTCTGTCCCACTCTCTGTGCAGCTCATTGGCATCACACTCTACTTATTTTCTACAGAGTGGAGAAACGTTGTCAGCGTGTAAATATTAAAATGAAAGAAGATTCAATTAATCCTGGAAAGGAAAAAGGCTGCAGGGAGAATGTGGAGAAATGTAGCTCCAGCAGAGGACCGAGGCTTAAGACGGTGACATTGTGTAAGAGCGCCTCAGTTTGTAAGAGTGTTTGAAACTTTAACCCAATGACTTAACCCTCCTGGCTAGCATCTCAAGTGAATCTGCTCTGCAACACCTGCCAGCTCTGGATCCTACAAAGTACACTCTCTATTCTTTGATATGAGCCACTATGAATCCCTGGCGGTGAAAAAAATCCACGCTTCACAGAGACCCGCAAACACACTGCCACATTTATGAGCGCACAAACAGCTGTAGCCGCACCCAGATGCTTTATATCAGCACTTTCTTGGTTTGTTTTTTGGAATAGTTGTGTTTATACGAGACTGACAGTTAACTTCCTGCGCCCTAAACACGTACAACAGCTATAGCAGGACAAAATTGCAACTTAAATTTCACACTTGTCATCTTAGTCTTTGCCATGTTGTTTCCCTTTGCTCAAATCAGGAGAGTGCAGTTTATGCAGACCTGTAATCTGTTCTGGGACACACATATGCAGCCTCACAGATGATTCTTCTCAGAAACATTGTTTAAAGAGGAGCGTATATTTTCTGTTTCCAAGATGACGGCGCTTTACAACAACATGAAACTCATCCGGCTGGGGATTGTCAAACATCAGCTTTTGTGTACACAAAACCAAAGTAGCACCCATTGTTCATGAAGTAACATCCTAATTTGCAAACTGGTTGTTTTCAGTTACTGGAAAGAGGCAATAACACTTAAGCATCTCTTCCCATGAAATAAGCATGTGAGTAATACAAATGAATGGCAATCCCCTTTTTTTGGTAATTAGGTCAGCATAACATTATTTCCTGTTGCGGGAAAATCTAATTATTGCTTTGACTTGAGAATAGAGTGCTAGGACAGCAGACACTGCACCTCTGTGAGTGTGTCTGTGTTAGATGGCAGTATTGTATGTCTGTCACTAATGGCTCAGGAATGTCACATTAGTCAGGGGCCACATGCGTGACGCTGCGAACATTAAAACACTTTGAGGAGACCAATATGATATCACACAAACACGCCGAAAAAGAGAAGGTGACAGGACCGGTGATCTCATTGCCTCAAAGCAACAGAGTGATAGATGGCCTCCCACTCACTTCAAACCAAAGAAATGTCCCTCTAGGTAGACGTCAGAATTAAATTTCAAAACGACCGAAACATATCGAAAAGACGGTGACATGTCTGAATCCATCTGTTTAGTTGGAAAAGTCAGAATATCAAATAAGACGTTTTAAGACGCAATTCAACATGTTGTATCATTTTGGATGCTTTCATTTATCGACTTCTGTTTTTTTTTTTTTTTCAGCTTTGCCCACTGAATGTGACACTGTCGGCAGTTCAAGCGGAGTTCAGTCCCCTGTGGCCTGACTCTCTGACTCACTGCCTGTGTAGGTGTGCAGCCACTAAATGACTCTCACCTCTCTCTTTTCACAACAGCCCTGAGACAACAGCAGTCATACAAATGAAAATTCCCCCTTCATCTAAGTGATGCCCCTCTCTTAATAGTGTAGGTGTGTGCCTTCTTGTGTGTGCCCTGGCTTGTATGTGTGCTGTTTACACTGGACAAGCTAAGTCGTGCAATCTGATTCCTAGCTTTTTGACTGAACCCCCCCCCAATACACACACACACACACACGCATCCACCTCTCAGCACTAGGAGCTATTGGAGGAAACACGTTGTTACCTCACTAAGACATGCTGGCGTCAGTGTGTGTGGGTCAGGAGGGCAGTAGGATTGCAGACATATTGTTGCCATATGTGCACCCTGGATGCTCACTCTCAGCTGGGATCATAAGCACACACTTCCTCCAGAAGTTCCTACAAGGTGACTGGAGTTTAACCATTACATGGCACAAATACAGGATGGGTTACATGGTTCCACCTGTGCAGTTTAGATACTTGAAGCTGGAAGTTTATATACACTTCTGCTAAATGCAAACTCTTTTTGGATGCTCTTAAAAGTTTTCACAAACTCAATTATTATCATGAAAAATGTGTTGTTGTTGTTGTTGTTGTTGTTGTTGTTGTTGTTGTTGTTGTTGTTGTTGTTGTTGTTGGGGTTTTTACATTTGAAAAGTTGTGGCTGCATCAGACTGACGCTAATGTTTTTTGTTTGTTTGTTAACAAGAAAAAATAACAGAACTAAATTGTTGACCGTTTCAACATGTCATGCCCTGGATATCTTTCAAAGGGCACTGTCTTGCTGGAATATCCAGTTTTCCCCTCGACAGAACAGTGCATGTGCAGAAAAGATCCTGTGGGTTTGGAGAATGGTATAATACTTGGCAGACTTCAGTGACTTGCATTATTCTTAATGCAATGCATCCCAGAAGTGTGTCCAAAAATGTTTTCTACCACTGCAGTTGAAGTCGGAATTGTATGTACACTTCAGCTAAATGCAACAGAATTGACATAATTCTGAACGTTTAAAATTAAAATGTATTCCCTCTTACATTAGTCGACCCGACAACTGTATTTTAACAGTTTACTTGCAGTATCTGTTTTTCTATATTTTATTACATTCTTTGTGTCATAAGTTTGCTCATCTTGAATCTTTCAACAGCCGGGAAGCTTCAGATTGACCGATTGTTGTTTTTGATAGCTCGCTGTGTGTATGTGGCCGTATGTTAGGGCCATTTTCCAAAATGTAAAGAAGCCAGCCAAATCTGTACAAGCAACACAATACAAATTGTACACACCTGGACCACACAACCATGTGTACTTTCTTCTGAAAATAAATAGATTTCAACTGTAGGATGAGAATCAAGGAAATGGAACAGATGTTGGAGGTAACTGGTACAAAATATGTCCACCATGGCAAACAGAGTACTGCATGGTCATAACCTGAGGACTTTTTTTGACAAAGATCTGACCTTTTGGAGGAATTTTCTCTGGTAAAATATGACAAAATATAAAACTGTATGACCACAATAGAAGTTTATACCCTGAGGAAAATCATCCCAACCACATACTGTGGTTAATTTGATGTACGATGGATAACATCATTACAAAAAATGGAGGAATTGTGTAGATGTAATGTAATATATAATGTAATTAAATGTTTTACTTAAAGATAAGCTTGGGCATAAATGGATCTTTGAGGAGGACAATGGTCCTAGGCATTGCTCTAGAATGGTAGTATGACATAGTGCCTATAATGTTAATGTTTGAAAATAGAATAGACTTTATTGTCGTTACACAGTCATGTGCAACAAAATTAGAGTGCTCATACCAATACCGTGTGTCATTATAGAAGAGAAGTTTAAAAATATATATATGCACACACACAATATAATGAAAAGAAATAAACACTCAAAAAATTTAAGTACAAAATTTAAAGTGTTAATAACAAGGTGCACTCTAAAAATCATTCTGTTATTTTGAAATTTGATCCTTAGCTACACCGACTTTCCTTTCCTCTGTGATCATCTAAAGCAGATTTTTTTTTGTTCCCCTTCCTCTGGACCACCTGCAGTTCATGCACTCTTTAGCATGTGTTGTCCATGTGTGCGCGCTGACAGCTCTGCAGGTGTGTGCAGGTGTTCCCCTTATCACTCAACATCACACAAACCCTGTCGCACTCTCATGCACCAACACAACAACGTGCAGCTCTATCGTCCTATTCAGACACTGTCACGTCTGTCTTGATGAAGTCATTTAGAGTACTAAGTTAATACAATGGCCTGGTGAAATGTGATTAATACAGTATAGAAACACAGGTGATTTTTAAACAAAGACTTTTATTTACACACGGCCGCAAAATACACTCTTATGGCACACATTATCTATTTGCATTAAAAAAAAATGTGCCAAAAAAAAAAAGTACAAAAAAAATCTGTTATAAAAGGTTCAGAGTGTAAAATTACATTAAAGTGAAGGCATTAAAATTGCATTTTGGTCAAACTTTAATGGTCCAATAACAGGCTGAGTGTGTGGAGTCACTGCATGAGGAGGGATGAGCAGAGGGTCACCTGTCGTCGAGGTCACAGCTAACATGTCTCTCAGCGCCCGGCATCCACAGTACACCATACACAGACAGCTGTCTCAACACACACACACAGTTGCTCATATGCACTTGCCATGTATGTATAGTATGGTGAGGAATGACATCCCCTCATACACACAAACACACCCAAGCAGCTGCAACATGGCCAGAGTCCCGGACCGGCCGGCACCAACGGAGTTTCCTAGGAATTAACTGCATGTACAGCTGCCTACGAGTCACACAAATACACACACTTAATGGACCCAGAAATGACCAGCGACCTAAAAAGTCTTCAAAAAAGGCACTTGAAAAGCATCAGTTCTTGTTTTTTTTTTTGTTTTTGTTTTTTTTTTCTGTCCCACCAGAGTACACAAGAATGTCCTGCATAAGATCAGTCCAGGGAATGTAAGTCTACGGTGCAGAGCAGCATCCAGAGGTGGTGTGTTTGTGCAGCAGGGACATGCGGCTGAAGGTCCTGGCGCAGGAGCCACAGTGGTACTTCTTGACCTCGGAGTGGGTCTGCAGATGGGCGCGCAGGTTGGAGCGGTCAGCAAAAGCCCGGTTACAGTGTTGACATGCAAAGGGACGTTCACCTGATTAAAGGGGGGGAAAAAAGAGAGAGGCACTGTTAGCGTCAGGAAGCAGCTGAGTCTTCGTTTGCAGGCCAAAAGGTCTGTCCTCCTGTCTTTGTTTTTCAAATCACCTAGAGATAACAAACAAAGACTAGGAACACTACTCTAACTTAGTTAATGCAGATTGCCCTTTTTCATGCAGGACTACTGTGAGGGGGAAGATAAGATTAAGCCATGCTGAGCAATAACATTTGGTCAGAGCACAGCAGGCAACAATGCATATCAATGAGCACAAGGTGCAAACAGCTGTTCCATTTACTAACAGAGCTTACACAGCACCACAAAAAATGCATCACTTATACGGCCCAATATCACAAATGTGCCTAGAGGGGGGGGGTTTACAACCACGAGAAACCACATACCTGTATGTGTGCGAATGTGTCCTCTGAGCAGCCATGGTCTGGAGAAGGCTTTTCCACATGTGGGACACACACAGGGCAGGGTGTGTGAGCGAATGTGCATCTTCAGGGCCCCTAGGCTGGTGTACTCCTTGGGGCAATGTTTGCAATGGAAGGTGGGGCGTCCTGAGACTTCACCACTGGGCAGAGATGGCGTTTGCTGCATCGCTGTGCACTGAGACACTGTGTCATCGGGCATGTGATGGTGGGTCATCTGGTGGTGGGAAAGCGAGGAGAGCCTTTTGTAGCTTTTACTGCAGTACAGACAGTGGTAGAGGTCCTGGATGACATCTGGGCTTGGGGGATCTGAAGTACGTCCCCCGTCGTCCTCTTCCTCTCCACTGCTGCTGGAGGGAGAGCTACCGGGGTCCACGGGAGCCAGGGGTGATGGGGACAGAGCAGGAGACACAGGGGTGGCCGGAGAACGGGGTAAGGGCAGGCAGTCGAATAACAGGCCTGTGTAACATGTCAGGGCAGAGCTGTTCTCCTGGGTTGGTAGTTCAGCCCAGTCAAGGTTTTCTGGAACAAATGCTGCAAACACAGAAGGCAGCAGGAGGTCAGATGGACTCTTTAAAGTGACAACACATCAAACTTTTTTCCCCTCTATTTAGTTTGCAGTTGCACTAGACTTGATCACCTTGCTTTACTTTTCCACATGCTTTTATGCTGACAAAATGCACAGAACACCACATTTAATCTGAACTGCAGCAGTGATTTAATGCACATCTCATGGATCCTGTGCTTTTGTCACTTACCGGCCTGGCTGTCCAGAGGGCTCTCCCTGTAGTATGGCTTCTTGTTGTTGTAAAAGTATTTCTTCACAAGGAATGAGCGAGGCATGTTGAAATCAAGCTTCTCGTGTAAATAAAACAAGTATCTATTGAAGCTTAACCCTATATCCCCGCCTTTGGAGTGCACTTTAGGCTTGTGGATCTCCTCTCCGTGCAGCTGCAGATTCCAGTCCAGCGACGTGAATCCTCTTGCGGAGACCTTCAGGACAACGTCTGGGGCTGAACGTGTCTGGTCTGAGAAGTTCTGCCCCTCATATATTCGGAAGAGGGGCGCAGCAGCGGGGGTGGGGGGCAGATCCCCGCCTTTAGACACACCCATGTGACAGAGCGCCGCTATCCGCATTCACAGGTGCGTAATGTGTCAATGCGCCAATCTAACTGTGTTTTTCACGCCTTTAATCACTCATTGCTTCCCAAAGTTTTGTCACCTGATGTCATTAAATGTGAAAGCACGTTTGTGAAACTTACAGATCGGGTCAGACATTGTTTTTTTGATCAAATATTTACATAAATGGATTTTTACTGAGAAATAAAGTAATGGTAGTAGAAGTATCCACTGTGGTAAACTTATAAATATAGATCCATCCATTTAGGAAAATACTCCGAATACTTCTGTTTCTTAAATGATCTCTTAATTAAAATGTTCACGTTTGATAAACTGAAGCATGAGCGTCCTCTGTCGGTTTATTAAACATGTTGGAGCATCAGAGAAAAGTTGTTAAATGTGTGCGTAAAAGTCAAAATGGGAGCTCCAAAGTGGAAACTCTGCTTTGATTTATTTATAAGTGTCATGGTTTTTCATTTGTGTCACTATGTGTATCTGAGCTGTATATTTTATTCATTTTATATACCATTTTAATGATCTTAATTCTGTGTTTTATGATTTTTCTTTGTATTTTGTTTGAAAATTGCCCTATAAATAAAGATGATCACTAATTTGTCGTTTTGAATTGTGCAAATTTCTTCTCTTCTTCCCTTTTTTCTTCTTGCTCTGGTCTTTACGCACAATACTAATGAAGTTACACGAGTCAGTCTCTCCTTTTCGACGTAAAACATCAGGAACTCGGGTATTTGTGCCTAATCCTGGCCTCTGCTCTCTGCAGGAGTCCAGCCCGTTCAGATAAAGCACGGACTGTCTGCTCTCAGCACGATCCGAGGCCAAATTAACTGAGTTGACAAGAACAATATGATGGTTTAAAACCCTGGCCTAAACTTTGTGCCTTCAGGTGGCGTGAAATGCACCCACCCGGGATGATGCCTCCAGAGGAAACCACTGCGTTAATGCGTTAATGCGCCCCAGCAACTGATGGAAATACATGCATTTAAGCAGCTGATACTTAAGTAAAATATAGAGAAATACAGTTGAACGTAATGGATTAGTTGTATAAATAAACTGCTATTGACTGTAATATTTTCCCATATATTACATAGTATTAGTATTGTTTGCTTTTAGGTAACTTGGTTGTGTTATTTTATGTTTTTGTTAGTTTAATGTTGTGTTATTTTAATTGCTCTATTTATGTTTTATGCCACTGCAATTTTATTGTAAACTATTGTGATTTTATCTATGAAAAGTGCTACAGAAATAAAGTTAATGTACTATACGTTTCACTATTAATATTTACAGGCTATATATATTTTTTTTATTATTTTATGTATTATTTTTTTATTTTTATGTAACCTTTATTTAACCAGGAAATATCCCATTGAGATTAAGAACCTCTTTTCCAAGGGAGTCCTGGCCAAGATAGGCAGCAGCAAATACAACACACAGTTACAGGATTACACAGATAGATAAATTAGTCATGTTAGTATGCAACAAATACCTCCGTATGTACGAACCTATCCACCATTTATCAAATATTTACTGAGAGTCCATAAAGGTTTTAATAGAGATAGAAGAATAAATGTTCAATAATGTAATCACGTTTCTGGAGAATGCAAAAGAAAAGAAATAATCATGTCAATGCTTGTATACTGTAGGTTATTTTATAAGACAGAAAAGTGGTTTTTGCTGCTGTATCCTGCTTTCTGGGTTAATCCTTTTATTTCCAACCTTTGTTTGTAATGATTATTGGACCACATCAGTGGAGATCCAGTGGTCCTGAACTTGTCCAACAGGTTTCTGGGTCTGGTGATGGTGCACATTGTGATTCTGAATCAGGTGCGATTTGCATTTACACAGGAATGTCCCCGTCCTTATTGTCCCGTTAAGCACCGCTAAAAGGCTCCTCGTTGGCAGGGTGGGTGTGGAGTGTGGGGGTTATGCACCTGTCTAAAAGGCGCCATTGTCATGGCATGCCCAAAAGTTCACACATCGTTAGGAGGCTTGTTGACGCCGACGCCACGTAGACTGGGGGTCACCGGGGGCAGGACAGCAGTAAAGACCAAAAGCAAAGAGTGGGGACCTGAGGGAGATGACGTCCTAGAAGTATATCAGAATCATGTAGAAGTTTACAGTAAAGTCAGATTTACCTGCGTGAAACATCCACCTGAACTGGCATATACACAGAAAGGCTGCATGAAAACAGCTGATGACAAACTGGGTTCAAAGAGACAGTTCAGGATCCACATGCAGCCCTGTGTGATGTGTTCACACTTTCTTGTCCAAAGATAGTTTATAAATGGGTGCTTCTAAAAAACTGGTCCCTAAAAACAGGACAGAGGGGCAAAAAACTTAAACCATATGTAGACCAATGTTATGAAGCACTTTGGGTCTATTTTGAAAAAAAAAAAAAAAACTCACTGAGATTTTTAAAAAAATCTGGTAAAACACATTTTAATCGTATTTTTATACAGAAATCTGCATGTAACACCATAAAGAAAGAGACGAAAATTACACTCTACTGTTTTTTTATCTCTTTATTCTCTCACAGGTACATTATAGGCAGAGTGTTTCACATAAATCACAGCTGTTGCAAAACCCCTCACAATTTATTTGTGTTTTAATGGGCAAGTTCCACATGTAACGCGAGTGGACACGATGGGTTATCACAAAACCTGGAGAGAGACTACCCATTAAAGGAAAAACCCACATGTCTGGATTTAAAAAAAACACTAGGATCATTAAATTTAACACAATGACTTCATAAAACCATTTCGATCCATGTTTTCCAGATCAAATGCACTGACACCTAGGGAGATTTTCATGTCCTAAATTTGGTCCTATTTTTGGCCCCAATATTTTATTCATTCAAAATGTATTAACTATGGCAAGGGTGGGCAGTCCTGGTCCTCTAGGGCTGGTATCATGCATGTTTTAGGTCTGTCCTTCCAACACACCTGATTCAAATGATGAACCTATCATCAAACTCTGCAGAAACCTGATAATGACTGTCAGGTGTGCTGGAAGAGGGAAACATCTAAAACATGTAGGATACCGGCCCTCAAGGACCAGGATTGCCCACCCCTGAACTATGGGATGGCTCAGAACAAGAATATAATTTATGGTCATCATTAAGTACATCCTGGAGGGAAAATGTGTCTAAATTTCTCTTTTATTATTGGGTCTAAATAGCTGACAAAGGGCCAAGTACCAAAATGAGCCCACAGAAGGACCCAAAAATATGTAAATATATGTAAATGTAATTTGACTTTTTTCATTTCAAAACAAGAATGAAATGTGCGGTTGTCATTAATTCTGATTATTATGTTATTTTATTTAAGATCATATTGGGCTACATGTGGCCCCTGAACTAAAATGAGTTTGATATTTAACTGTTAATATGTTCAGTGTAATTTTCAGTTTTTCTCATAGACTTGAGCAGACTCTTTGGCAGGCCACTTTTTTTATAACCTTTATTTAATTGAAGGAGCATTTACAAAGCATTACAAAAGACTAAATCTACTCGTTAAAATATACACTTGCCCATGTTCACAATATTGAATAAAAATCAAAAGTATATGCACTCCAACATATAAATATAGACCAACACATGTGTTTACAATAACAAATGGTCTATGGCAGGGGTCTTCAACCCTGGTCCTCGAGGCCCACTATCCTGCATGTTTTAGATGTTACCCTCTTCCAACACACCTG
>JAQQZY010000027.1:17756206-17770240 GCA_030068375.1 Ostorhinchus rueppellii | reverse complement strand
CTTTTGAATTGAATTGAATTGAATTGAATTGAATTGAATTGAATTGAATTGAATTGAATTGAATTGAATTGAATTGAGAGAGAGGCTGAGAGAACCACTACTATGACCTTTCACCTATTTCTCCGACAGCTTGGGAAACTGTGGGAATCCTGTGCAGCAAGGCAACTTCAGTGGAAGCTGAGCGGAGACAAAAGAACAGGAAAAAAATCACGAATATAACACAAAGTTCTTTCCTCTGCTCCTAATGTGTGTTTGGTGTGTTTTTAGTCCCCAGTTGTATGTGAATTCTAGTTGTGGCCACATCCATCTGATGATTATAACTACACACAGCTTGAATTGGACTTGCAATGCATCATTAGTTAGTGAAATGCCAAAACATGTTCAAGGACATAAAGTAACCAGTCATACTAGGTCTGAGAGTTTTCTGATTAGTCAAACACAAACATAATCACGAGTGCAGACGCACAAACTGCTGTTGCTAAATGTTTGTGTTCAGTGTGTTACCAGGCTTTGAATATCGTCATTACTGCAGGACCGATGTGTGTGTGTGTGTGTGTGTGTGTGTGTGTGTCTGTGTGTCTGTGTGTGCGTGCGTGCGTGCGTGTGTGTGTGTGTGCGTGTGTGCGTGCGTGCCCACTCGAGTTGCCTAGCACCTGGTAACTGTATAGGCTGAAACCTTATCATCCTGTCTTTAGAAAGCTCGCACTGTGCTGGACTTTTGCGATCATCTCTCAGCTGTTTCATAATAACGTGACAAAGTCTGGCAGATAAAGTGTTCTACTGAAGACTATGTCAGGCATCTTTGGGGACATAACTTTTATAGGTGTGGTCCATATGTTTTTTACTTGTGGGTGGATTTATATTTACCTGAGTTCTGAAACATAATATGACACAGACTGCAGTGCATTCCTGAAAAAACCCTGCTATTTTAGGTATGTTACCTCCTAAAGCCGTGACCCTTCATTAAGGGTTGTGTCCATAGTGGATTACAAGTCGTCAGCATGAGGGAGGAGTGGAATATATATTTCTTGTGCAAAATATGAGTTCAAGTATTTACTCATAATTAAAAGTGGAGATAGTTACAGTCATGAATATAATGGATTCCTTTAAGGGCTTGTTTTTCAAGTCTCCAAAGCTCTAAAATGTAAAATAAAAACTGAATCTGCAGCATAATAGGTTATGTAAACAATGTAGGCTACCTGCTCACACATAAACCTGGTCTACAATGTGCTCGAAATGATCTGCCCCAGAGATTAAAAGCGCTAAATTTGATATATGTTAATAAGATGAATTTGAAAACAAATGGCAAAGGTGCTGGTTAGCTGATGTTTTCAGTGTATATTACAAGTGCTGTGCTGGTTTATGTGCATTTATTCAATAGATGAATAAATCTTCCTCTAGAAAGAAGCAGTAAAGTGAATGTATTGTAATGTACAGACAGTGTTTTGAAGTACATCTGTTAACTCTGGGACAAACATTCATTTTGAATTAGTGTAATTTTCTCAATTCTCAGAATTTCACATTTTTACTAAAGTCTGTGACTTGGAAACTACAGCCAACCAGAATTTTGACAGAAAATTTTCTATATCAGTGACTCAAACTTAGTAGTTTCACTCAAAGGTCAAAGAAAAGTGAAGTCTTTATCACTACAAATTGTCATGTTGCTTTTGAGTGCACGGTTATAGCTACAGCAGGTGTTAATACATATTCAGTCTGTTTTAGATAAAATGCTACATTCAGTTGCACTCTGACATCCAGTAATATTGTTATAAATGCCACAAAATTCAAGATTTTTGATTGCCATTTGTACACAGTTTCAGCACATTGGCATTCTTTTGTAGAGCTCCTATAAACATGATGTCAATAAACTCAATTTACTGCACATCTTACTGATTAAATACAGAGCCATTACTACATTTATTCTATTTCTGGTGATGATGAAAACAAATTCATCTTTAAGACTTAAACACCACAGTGATTATTGTGATAAGCCTGTTTGTACAGAATACACTAATTATAACGCACTTTCATGGCCAGACTTTGGTAGTCATTGATATATAAATATTGTGGTGTATTTCTGACTGAAGTATAATTAGTGCATTTATTATCCACTCCTGAACAGCAGGCCCCATCAGCATTTTGGAAACACAGGATTATACATAAAACTCTTTAGACTTTAAACCAACACAACATAGGATTAGGTTTCACTTGGAAAATACACAATGTACCAACACACACAGTTATTTCAACAGTCAACAATTTGCACAATGGATAAAAAAAATAAAGGGCAAGTGGGTATTCTAAGAGGTTTACAGACTGCAGAGGGTAGAAATCACCACCAGGGGTTTCTGATATGGCTCTTCAGCTCATTGGCTACTTAAATGCTGCAGTCAGAAAATACTCTTTTCTGATTGGATAAGAAGCGGTGAGTGACACGTAAAGGTCCCTCCAACCAAGGGGGAGTGAAAATGGATGTCGAGGGGGAGGGGAGACAGGGCTATTTACAAATTGAATTTAAAGCAACATCCCCAACATCACAGAGCAGGAGAAACTAAAGTAGTGTCTGGACAGTATCCAGAATTCACAGTCTGAATATGTATGATAAAGGTGGCATCAGAATTTGCCCCATTAAATGATCAGTGTAATGGTTTTATCAGATAGGTAAAACATGCAAAGAGGATTTACTTTCATTATAAACAATGCTCAGAATTACTTGCAGTAGTAAAGATAAAATGATGGAACTTTAGAAAATAGTAGTTTAAAGTAACCAATTCCACTGGGGTTCTTTTTTTTCTGTCTCCTTCTTAAAGATCACCAAGTTGAATTGTTAATATTAACTCTGCTCTCATCTGTCTTGTTGGAGGTCTGTAGTTCTAGCAGTACATCAACAGATTCAGGATCAGTTTACCATCCCCCAGATAAACCCTCCATCCCCTGGTAAGGTGACAGCAAGAGCCGATCACGGATCAGTCTGTAGGTAAAGTCACAGTTTCCATCTGGGTCTGTTGACAGCTCCAGCCCAGCCCCCACCCTGTTACCAAGAGGCCCCGGCTTGGAGCTTGTGTAATATTTTGATTGGTGAATTTATTCTACGTGGGAGGAGTTATAGGCGGGGTTAGGAGTATTGTGATCTCACAATCAGCTGTTTTGTACGTTCTACATTCTGATCCGAGGATCAGCTGGAGGCAGCAATAAACACAAATCTGCAGCGGAAGAAAATAGAGGACAGGAGCAAAAAGCTGCAGATGTTATGATCTAAAAACATCAGTGTAACATTTTTACACGAAGCCCTTCTTCTAAGAAGAAAGCCTTTTATTTTTGTATTATGGTGTTTTAACTACCTCACTTAAAGGCTATCTAAAGCTATGCTTTAAGAATTGTCGTTTCTACTGTGTGTGATCTCGTTTACAACTTGAATAATATTGCAAAGGCAGGTAAGCTGTTCTTACTTTGGTTGAATCTGATGCTTGTATGTTTTGTGTCAGAGAATGTGCATTCAGGAGGTATCAAAATACACATACCTCTACTAATGGGCTGCTGCGCTTCTTATATGCTGATGTGCTGAAGATTTTTATAAGATAACCATGTAAAAAATACCTATTAATATAGAATTACATCGCTTTGCTTGTCATTGCCTTTTAACATCCAGGTTAGATTCATCTCTTGTGCTGTATATCGAGTAATGACCTATTGTCAGGTCAGGAATAGATTTCAGAGCAGTTTGAGCAGCCAAAATGGCTTCATTAGAACGGTTCGACGTCCTTTATTCTGACAACTGACAACAGCCTGTATACGTGAAGCCTATATCCTAGAGGAGCTGCTGTTGTGCGATTTGCACCAAATGCTGATGTGGAGTCAAGTCGATGGCGGATGTTGATGTTGTTTTCTGTGAGGCGATGGAGGGCGATGTACGCTATGCATTTGCCAAATATATTGCAGGCTACATGATATTATTCATTTTAATGCATCACACTCTCATCACTGAGGCTCTATCGTGTGCATCAGTAGATGTGTGCTGTGCAGTGTATCTGAGCCAACTGTCATTGCTTTGACCCTTCAGCTCTAGAGCTTATACGGATAATTCATGTTTAACCTGGATACCAACACAAAGTCTTCTGCTCTCGCTGTTGACAATCTGTAGCTGCGGTCGATGTTTAATTTCCCCTCATAATCCTCTAGTATTTTTCTATATTTGAAGTGTAAACATTGCTGCTGTGAGCAACAGAGGCTTTTTTTCACCGCGTCAATTGGTGTCAGCTTCAGACGATAACAGACGGGTATAGAAACCAGACACGTCGACGTTTTTCCTTATAATGCAGCAGAAATACAGCTTTCACCGAACGACCTGTGTACATCGAGTATTCACTGTCAAAATTCTATATATTTTCGCTGGTTCCTATTGAGATGGTTTTTTTCCCTCCGGTCGCCAAGTAGGTTGGATCCTCTGTCAGCGTCAGTGACGACGCGTTACGTCATAGGCCTCTTGTTTTTATTTCCTGAGTCTCCGCCCATATTGGTTAAGCCCTGCCCACCCAAATAAAAACGACCAATCTCAAAAGAAGGAAGCACAGTTTTAAGACAGAAATGAGGCCATTTTATATTTTAGAATCTGTAGTTGTGGCTTTTAATGTTATTTTATCTGTGGCATCATAAAATCACCTAATGACAATATTAGAAGGCGGAAATCTCTGTGTAATACTTGCTTAATCTTGTTAAATGAGATTATCCACAGTTATCTAGAATCTCTAGCCTGCTCATTATTTTCCATCTTATTAGTTTCCCCAATCAAGACAACAGAATTGTCATTTACCTGAATTTCCATCTGTTGTTCTTGTCCAGATGTATGTAAGTGCCCCACTGTAATTGTCATCACCACACGTGTCCAAAAGGGATTACTGATGTGTATACATATGAATAAAAAAAATGTGCCTGAAAACAAAATTACTCCAATTTATTGGGCAACAGCATAGAGAGTAAAAAAAAAAAGGTATAGGTTGTAAAAGTATTATAATGCCACAGTCTTCCTGTTATAATGTTTCAGACAACATTTCTTAACTGTTCTTATGACAGACTTTCCCAGACATCGCCTAATGTTGTAAGTGAGATTGTAATTGTTAAATAAAGTTTCTACATATTCAAAAGCAAGTTCTTCCTGGATATAAACCATATCAGTGAGAGTCATTTGTGTCCCATTGCCAGTATCTACAGCTATATTTACACCAGTCCTGAATTAGCTCCAACAGAGCTGTTAAAAGTGATAAAATAGTTTTAGCAGTGAAATGTATTCATAGTGTGCTTTTTGGAAACCTGCTGCATCTTAAGCAAAGCAGCCCTCTGGGCTTTGCCACAAAATGTTGTTGAGGAGGATTTATTTGTCATGGTCTCATGACTTAAGTTTATGTTTCTTCTGGAATACATTAAAAACATCTCAGTGTTGCAGAAACATTATTCATGGTCAATTTGAGGAAAAAGATAGGATTTCCTCTCCAAAATATAATAGCCATAGTGCTTTGTATAAAATATTTTAAGACATGGCCAAAAACTGAGTCAAATGGCAGTATAGATAAATAAAAGGCTGCACTTACAAAGTTTATGTTCTTTTAAAGAAACATTCATCTCTTTCTCTGTCACATACTGTTGTTGTTCTATGTATAAATTCTTATACTTCTACTAGACAAAAGGAAAGATATTTTGTGTGACATCAGCAGATTGCACTGTATGGTTTCAATTAGGAGGCTGTCTCATCTAATGTTTCTGGTCACCATGGTGATTGTCCAAATAAGGAAAGAAAGTGTCAGCTTCCCAAATAAGCATTCGTGCATATCTTCTTCCATGTCACTCTTCTCGTGCATCTCTGTCACTGACTCTGTGTAACTCCTTTGTTCTGGTCTCATGTATTTTACCTTCATTCAGATCATAAAATATTTAAATGCCACCATCATGTTTTATGAGATCCTGCAGGTCGGTAATTTGTGGAATATTGAAATCTACTAACTTGTGGTGTTTTGGTTAAAAATGTTATCTAATATATTTCCTGTATTTCGTACTGAAGATATATAGTATCTATAACTGCTTGTTGGAGAGTATTTCAGTATGGGCTCTAGTTTGCACTCCCCATGTCTTCTTCTGTCTCCTAGTTAAAGCAACCAGGACTCAGTGTATGAGCATGTTGGAGTTTGTCTTGTAGGCCATGGCTGCTCAAACATCTGTACAACATTACATCACCATGTTCACATTTAGGGCAACCACTTGTCCTTTGCCTCCGTGCCTTCTGTCCTGAAGTGTCTGTCTTTCTTTGTATATTAATGTTGTGTAGACTCACTCAGTTTGACTTTGCCAGAGTCTTCTTTGTATCACCCCCTCCTCCTCTCCTCTGGCCTGTCCATCTGTCCAGAGAGGGTGTTGATTGGTCACACCCAAACTTAGTTTGTGGTGGAGGGGGTGCAGGCATTGTCCACTATCTCCTTGCCTACTGGCTAAATTTCTTTATAAACACAGTTTACTTTTATTGCAATGAATCAGGTTTCCTTTGCATTTATATTTCCCAGCTGAAATGATGCATGTTTTAACATTTTACCTTGTGATTGTCATGAAAACTGAGTCATTCATTTTATTCTCTTTAGTAAAAAAAAAAAAAAAACATGTTACCTCAGGGGCAGTTAATGTAATTGATTTGTTATGTTTGACTTCATAATCTCCATGAATGTAAGTAAACATGTAACAAAGGATATTTTTTATTCAAATCTAAAATACTTATAAATGCAGGCAGAACCTTCAGAACTCATTCCCTCACTGTGTTCAGACCATTACTGATAAGGAAAGTAAAGTGGGTTCTGTGTCTTCCACATTTCGACACTCTCTGTCCTCCTGTCATCACAACCCAGGTTAAAAAGCTTTGAGGTCTGAGGTTCAGGGTAATATATAGCTCTAACTTGTTGTAATGTGTCCTAAAATAACCCTGTGTCATTTTTAAAACCACATTCTTATCTAATGCACTCTGACTCAGCAAAGGAAATGAACCAACAGGAGGTTATTTTTTTAAGATGAATATGTTTAGCAGGGAAGGGTTTTATCATCCTTCTACCACTAACTGCTCTATTCCTTTTTGTTTGTCTCTTTAGGCCTTTGCTCCAAACCAAGTGAAACCTTACATTTGCACTACTGAGGCCTGTCCACTCCTTTTCGTCAAAACCGAGATCCAGCAAAGGGCTTCCAGTGGAAAAAAAAAAAAAAGATCAGACAAAGAACTAAACAGAACAGCAACAAGTGATTCTCAAACACAAACGAAACACTCAAAGGCAGCTACAGCTTTTTTTTGGTGGACATTAAGAAAACATAAAGCTTCTTAGTCATCAACACTTGATAACACGAGCAGTCATGTTCCAGCGTTTGAGCAACCTGTTGTTTGGTGAAATAGAGGAGGTGGCTGCTGAGCTGAAGGGACCCAACCCCTGTGTGACAGAGGCCGACGAGGAGGGATGGATGATTGTCAACCTGCCTGGTGAGTTAGACGGCATAGAGTTTGGTCTGGCATTTTAAAGCCTCACCAAATGGGAACATTTTCTCATTGATGCCTTATGTTTAAAGGTTGCTGAGACTGGACAAGTGAACAGCTGTTTACTCCTGTGGTATCTTTTAAACATAGAAGGGATGGACGGGTGGGGTGAAAAATGGAGGCGTGACAATATACAACGCTGCTTATCCACATACCTACCTAAGGTGTTCTCTGTCAGCTGACGGAAACATATAATTTCTTTGTGAACATACATCTCTCCCTCTGTGTTTATGATCTCAGTCATGACAAAGGTAAATTCTGAGAATGGAAATTGTCTCTAAAACCCAAAAACAAAAGAACATGAAAACACACTCAGAAAAGTAAAGGCTAGCATTATGTCTCTGACATAATAATCTCAACCTTAGAGGGTCAACATAACTAATGATGTGACTCTTTTATGTTTGTGTTTCCTTACCCCCTCTTCTCCCCCTCCTCCAATGTTTTAAAACACCCTTATATTCCCCACACTGGTATGCGTGCGCGTGCGTATGTGGTCCCCCTGAAAATTGCCCTATCAACCCGCATGACTTTTAAAAAATTTGTAATATTTACCTCATCTTTGCAACATCCCCTCCCACCTTGCCCATCTGTCTGTTTTGGTCCTCATCCCTTGTCTCCTTGCTGCCATGTGCTCAGCAGATGCTGAATGCATGATGCAGGCTGCAGATGAGACTGAACCCCCACTGATTGCGCAATCATTTCCAGACAATAGTCAATCAAATCATCAAAACACACTTACAAGAACTGAATGCCCGGCCCCCATTCCCCACCTGCCTCACAAGCGCCGGAGGACACATAAAGCCCGGGCACGAGGTGCAGTAGCGTCATCAGACCCCATGTCTTGTACTAGCACTAATCCTTCAGACTTGGGTGCCACTACACCCGTGACCCTACCGAGACGGGCCAGAATATCCACGCCCTTGTCCACTCCGTCATTGTCCCCTGGCTCTAGGAGTGAGTGTGGGAGCAGTGGGGGTAGCAGTAGGGCAGGCTCAGAGAGAGGCTGCATGGATGAGAGTTGGTTTGTCACCCCTCCCCCCTGTTTCACTGCAGAGGGAGCTCCAGCTGAGGCCAGTCCAATGGAGGACCTGCTCATCGAACACCCCAGCATGTCCGTCTACGTCTCCCCGAACAATATGTCCATTATCTCCAACAGCAACTTGTCTGTGGTGGGAGAGGAAAGCATCACTAGCTTGGCCAGCAGCATGAGGTGAGAACCTGCAAACACTCTCTGTGTCCAATAAAACCCTCATATCAGCAGCTATATATAACATCTGTGTGACCATCTTGGCAGTGATGTCCTCTGTGCATCTTTTCTTTGTTCCTGCAGCAGAGTGGCTGAACCAGCTGCTGCCCCTGCTACATGCACCACTATGCCCACTAGGGTGAGCCGTGGAGCAGCTGCCCAAGCCGGAGCTCTGGCCAAGGTCACTCAAGTGGCCAGAGTCCAGCGTAGCAAAGCCCGCATCGAGAGGCGCCATCTGGGACGCAACCGCATCCAACGCCAAAATCGCACTAGGGAGCAGGTCCCTCGTCATGCAGCCCACGCTAGAAACTCCTTCCTTCACCAGCCCTGCAAGCGTAACTTCTGCCACTAAACTCCTCAGCCATCAGGCAGCATTGTTTACTCTGAGGGCATTAGAAGTCCATCGCAAGACACACAATTAAATTAATATCCCACAAAAAATTTGCTTTAATGCCTTCACAAAATATTCTATTACACACAAATATTTTCTGTTCTGTTTAGATACAGCTCAGTAGTTTTATAAACCATTTTCCTGTTGTAAAGTCTAAGTATATAATAGCAAAACCTAAATCCACTTGTTGTCCATTGCAGTATCCAAACATGTCTGCTTAGAAACAAAAATATCCACAAAAAAAACAAAAGCTACAAAAACTTGACCTTTATTTTTTCCTTTTCCTATATATTTACTTTTCTTTCAGTCTTTCACATGGCATGTATTAATCCCAGAATAACTGAATCCTTGAAATACTAAATTTAGAGATGGGAATTTTAATTTAAAGTAACCAAAAATACTTTACTCTTGTCAGTGGGACAGGCTTTCTTTGCAGAAACACTGCAGGGCAGAGATAGTGTATGTTAAAAGCCTTAAAAGATAACAAAGCTTTATATATATATATTATATCAGAAAAAGCAGAAAGGACATACCGTTTATAATGAAAGTAAGAGGAAAATTTTTAGACATTTGTTTCTCAAGAAACACGGGGTAATCCATTTCTTCATAGGAAACAAGTGTTGTAAGATTTGCCTTTTTTCACTTTTCCGAGGGATTAGAGCAAGTCGAGGAGAGCAAGAGAATGAGCAAAACAGACTAAAGAGTAAAAGAAGTGGCTCGATAGTTTTAGAGGGAGGTGGCTTAAATTAAATGGTCATGAGTAAGGGAAATGTAGCCCATTACGCTAGCCTCTCAGCAGGTTCTCTTTAATTAATTAGCTGGATTGTCTGCAATCTTCTGTTGCATAACATCATTGTTTTACTAGATAATAAAATGGCCTGTTTATGGAACATGGAATTTGGTAGCCATAAACATTTTAATTATTTTGTGTAAATATTACACATGAATCTGAAATGAATGGCTGGCTTTTGGGTTACAGGGTACGGCAGGTTTTTGTGGTATGGTAATCGCAGAGCGGTATTGATGGAAACTCTTTATTTTGTTTTGTTACAGTGATTTTTGCTCATTTAGTTGTGATTTACAATCTCATTTTGTTATCTCTATCTCTCTCCCTTGTGATGTTCCCACCAAAGAAAGCATGTTCCCTTCAGACAAAGAGATAGTAGACGGTTAATAAAATAACAAAAAAATAAATAAAATTAAAAAAAAATAAAAAGAGCTCCCTGTGAATCATACACAGCATGGTGATCATTAAGTGTGTGGTCAGAAAACACAAGTAACGTACCCAGCACACATCCACCATCTTCATCCACTGTGTGTGCTGTGATCCCACGCTTTCCACCAAAAGAAAGTACAATCTGTAAACACATCAGTCCCTGTCACAGACAGTCACTGACTGCCAAAAAGGCAGAGATGAAGAGATGTCTCTATAACCCTTGTAACATCCATATTTTCCCTTCAACTCATCCAAAAGTTATGACTACAGATGTGTATACTTTTTATAAAATGTCTACTCCACCCATTTCTATCTTTCTGTCTCTATCTCATTAGCACATCCATCTCTAACAGTGTCCACTTAAAGATCTAGCTTACTGATATGTATTCAACAACAATAGTAAATAATGGTGCTGAAGTGTATACTAATGTTTGTAAATTATTTGAGACATGGATGTAAGTTTGCACTGTCATACATTTTGTGAGTCAGTTTTAGCAGTGTGCCGTGTGCTCAATTTTTTTTCTTTTGTGATTTTTTTTCTGTTTGTTTGATTTAAACTGTGTGTGAGAAGGTGTACTGACACGTTAAATACTAGAATATCTTTTAAAAAATGGACAATACTCATTTATTTCTCTTGTACATATTACAAAAAAAAAAAAGTTTATAACACTCTGTTAGATGTCAAAGCCTCTCAGGACTTGAGTCCACAAAGGCTTGTTGTGTCCAATGGGACTGATGAGGAAACTCTCTCTCTGCCTCACCTCTGTGCTCATTATCAAATCATAGGGCATGTCAGTGGCCAAAGTGGTTTCATTGCCCCAATTCCAGAGAAACAGCACTCGAGTCAGAGTTGATGTGCCATAGGCAAACACTGCCCTCCAGAGGTTCCACGTAGCACAGCGCTCGCTGTATGGATTCTGGTGAGGCTACAGTACATTAACATGGGTTTTAAAACAATCTGTACTGGTGTGTTTGTGAGTGTCTAGTCATTCAGAATTTTTGTTTTGGAAGTTAAAAAGGTCCTGTCTCATTATTTAGACATTTCCCTTAAATTACATACCACATTTTGTTTCTTTTCTGCCAATAATACTTTGAATTATTAAAACTGTCAATTAATTTATTATTGATGTATATTGAGAGGCTCTATTTTTCTTTTTGTCTTGGTTTGTAAAGATGATTTATGTATCTTGTTGATTCCACTGAACAGTGCAGAGGATGAACCTGAGGTGAAACACGTAAACACATCTAAAATCATCTCTATTTACTCTCCAGGGGTTTACCATCTGAAGCAAAAGTGAATTTCTTTCATAAAGACATAAAAAAAAGGAAAATTATTTTTGAAATGATGTGTGAGTGAAAAATGTAAAGATCACCACAGACATCTCTGCAGCTGTGAACCTTTTTATTTCCTTTTGTTTTTATTTCTTATCCTTCTCATGAGTGTCATCGAAAACAGAAATGTTGTTCTCACTATGTTGCGTGTGTTTACTGAATGGTGTGGTTTTGGTGTGGGTGTCATCCAGCACTGGGGAGAGGGAGAGGCCGCTGGGTGTTTCAGCGTTACATGATGTAAGAGACGTGGACGGGGAAAGTATGAGACAGGCAGGAGACAGATATAGTTTATATATTTTAAAAAATGAAATTAAATGTAACATAAAAAAACACAATACAATAGAATATGCTTGTATCTTCCCGTATAGTTATTAGAACAGTTGTTCACCAATAGGATGTTTCAAAGGCGTTGAATGTCTGGGGAGTTTCTTATGTTTTATGTTGTGCCCTGAAACAAAGGCAGCTTAAAAACACTGGGGTTTACCCACATTACATCTTAAATAATACCACCTCTCCCCCCATAAAAATGAAATATATAGACATATAAAATTTGGTGTATCTGATATCTATGGTGATTGTGCCTTTCACAATTTCTGCATGGTTTTTGTGATGTACTGATTTTTTCCATCCCCCAAGTGGATGTGTGTCCGCTGACAGGCTAGACCTATGCAAAAACCAACAGATGGGTTTTCCATCATCCATTCAGAGAACACAGATACCCGCCAAAAAAGAAAAAAAAAAACAACAACAACAATAAATGCTCAGGTTAATGCCTGAATCTTGTGTCGTTATTTGCCTAAGGGGAAGAAATGGGATCAGAGTATTATTTGTGGTAAAAAATTCAGCAGTATCTATGGTGTGGGGGTCAGTGGTAGAGTAATTTGGGAAGTTTACCATATGCAAAAAAGGAAGAGAAGATGGGTGTGGCAGTGAAATGTAAGAGAAGCATTAGCTGAATGGATTCAGACAGAGTGCAGAGACTTAAAGAGAAAGTGGCAGGAGTAGTTATAGCTAACATGAACCTTTACATGTTTTAGTTGATGAGGTTAGTAATTTATATGATTATATTACTGATCTTTGTGAAAAAAAAAACAAATAAAAAACACAGAGATTAAAATTCTGAGACCTAAGCAGCCACTAGTGACCAAAGGCATCTACTGATATAAACTTTTAATAACTGTCACATCAGTAATCCTATTAATGCTATCAAGTAATTCAGGTAAAATGTCCTTTCTCAACTTTTCAATAGCATCAGATGTATCTTTTATGGGTTTTCACAGCCTCCATAATGAACATGTGAGCGTCATCATATTCTGCAACACTGTCTCACCATTAAAACCTATGTAGTTTGACAAATGTTTAGTTCTTCAGTTTTTGCAGTTCTGATATGATGAAAATTTAATTAATTGAGTTATCATGTAGCTTTTATGAACAGCTATGTGATCAGCAAGTTAAATATAGAAACATAATACATTTTCTCAGAAAAAAAAATGCAAAATGCAGATTAAATAACATAGTAAGTATAGTGCAGTAATAATTTAGTAAATGCTGATAAATGACTTTGTTAAATTCTTTTTGAAGTTGAACCAAAATAACTCTAGGTCTTTAAGGGTTAAACCTTTCACTAAATTCCTCAGAGGATAAATGTAGCCGGAACTCAGCAAACTACAACAAGGAAATCTCTCTCTCTAATTAATTAACCCTCTATATTATAAAAGGGAAGTGGATTCTGTGTGTGTGCTTGTGTCTTGGGTGTCACACAAAATCCACAAAGTGCTGTCTGCTGCAGTTTGGCATACTTACGTATATCGAGCCAAGGAAGAGACTAGTGAAAACTGTAAGTTGATAGGACCAATATTTTGGTCTATATATTATATGATATAAAGGGGAGACTGAGATTATAAATGAGCGGTTATAACACCACCAATTCAGCCATTACTAACAAGATAAAGTTAAGATAAGATATGTTTGTTTTTGTGTTAACCTGGTTTTTTCCCTGATCCCACTGGTGGATGTCAAGGATGTAACCAGGAACAGCCACATTCTACAGAGAACAAAAACTGACTTTAAAGTAAGAAAGGAAAATGTCCTCTCTAGTCCATATTTCTTTGGTAATGGCAAATAATGTTTAAAATATACATTACATAAAACTACAGTATCTCTGGCAAAAAATGTTTCTCTTGCAAATTTCAAAGCTCTGTGCAAATACAACAGGTAAACAATGGCTAATATAGGTGGGGTGGGTTGTAACACCTCTGAAAAGTTTTACAAATATACTCTTACACACACACACA
>JAQQZY010000027.1:17720392-17739265 GCA_030068375.1 Ostorhinchus rueppellii | reverse complement strand
GCCCTTAAGTAGCTGGGATAGGCTCCATGTGACCCCCGTGACCCTAGTGAGGATAAAGCGGGTATAGAAAATGAATGCCCCAGCAAATAGATAACAAAATTCAATTTGAAATCTAAAATTTGAAAATTCAAATGCATTAGAAAAAGATGTTTTTTCATTTTAAGAATGTGGCTGCATTATTTGACTCATAAAGTGAGTAATTAGTCATCCAGTCTGCATTTTCATTTTCTTATTCAAGACCGCTCATTCTTTAACTCATTTAAAATGAAAAAGAAAAAGAAATTTAAGACTTAATTTGCAAAATCTGTCCCAGCAAATAGTCACCAAAATTCAATTTTAAATGTAAAATTCAAAAATACAAATGCATTAGCAAATGTGCTTTTTTATTTTAAGAATGTGGCTGCATTAATTGACTCATAAATAAAATGAGTAATAAATTATCCAATCTGCATTTTCATTTTCATATTTGTGGTGTACATTTTATGACAGTCAAAAAGAAAGCACAGGACATTGCTTTTTCATTTTTGTGGTCTGCCCTGCAAAAAAGCTACCAGAAATCGAAAATGCATTTACAAAGTAAGCGGGGCAGGAGAATGACATTGGCATCAGTTCTTCACCTCCCTACTGACTGTGGTGGGTATGGTGGTATAATAGTAGGGGACGCTATGTACTTTTGACACCGGAACACTTCCAAGCTACTTGCAGTTTCCAGGGCACATTGACTTGGTCATGGTGCTCCCAGACAACATTTTACAAACACTGTTGGAATTAGCTGTCCAGGTACAGTTGAATAGTAGATCTGAGTCTTACATGGATTGAAACTGAAGGAGATTGCAGAGCTGTTCAGCTTAAGCCACCAGACCATCCATCAGAGGATGCGAAGCAACAGCTTGAGGTTTGAGGTTTGCTGAGGCGTGTTCAAAAAATTAAATCTCAAATGTGCTTTTCTTTTTCTTTTTAATCATGTAAAAGAATGAGTGGACTTGAATAAGAAAATGAAAAAGCAGATTGGATAATTTATTAATAATTGTATTTATGAGTCAAATAATACTGCCACATTCTTAAAATGAAAAAGCATTTCTGCAAATGCATTTTAATTTAGATTATGGTAACTAATCGCTTCCATATCTAATGAGTGTATGATGCAGGAAAACCTAAGGATGCTTTCATAGCACCCCATGTTTGAGCTTGTGCTGAATGAAAACCGTGTGACGACTGAGAGAGTCTGAGAAATGTGGTAAAGTAGTACTAGACTATGTGTGTGATACCAATCAGTTAAATTTAGTGAACATGTTTTATACAGTATGTAGACAACACATTTATTACTCATTCAATGAGACTGTACACAATCACCAATTGGTTGCGTCCTGCCTGCAAATAATTAAATATGCATATCTGTCAGGTGGGGTGAGGATGGGTAATCCAGCGATGGTTCCTCCTGGTCCTGTAATGGCCGGCCAGGCTATGGTCCCAGGTGGCAGTGGACAGATGCACCCTCGAGTTCCAAGACCATCTTCACAGACAGGTTTAGAATCATGTATATCAAATGAGACATGTCAAATACATTGATTCTAAGAATGTAAAATATGGGGTCTTTGTCTCATAGATGTAATGGATCCAATGATGCCTGGTATGTCGGTTCAGCAACAACAACAGCTTCAGCACCAGCAGCCTGGCCCACATGCCTCAGGCCCAATGCCTTCACAGGCTGCACATCATATGCAGGCGCTGCAGGCTGGACGACCACTGAATCCTGCAGCACTGCAGCAGCTCCAACAACAGCATCACCAACAGCAGCAAGCCCAGCAGCAAGCTCAACTCTCTCAGCTGGGACCACGACCACCCTTCAATCCATCAGGCCAGATGGCAGTGCCTCCTGGCTGGAACCAGATGCCCACTGGGGTCCTCCAGCCTCCAGCTGCCCAAGGAGGTCCTGCCTGGAGGAAGCCCCCACCCCAAGGCCAAATAGGTCAACGGCCTCCGTCGCTTGCTACAGTTGTTCAAACTCCTAGTCACCCTCCACCTCCGTATCCATTTGGCAGCCAACAGGCTGGACAAGTATTCAACACTATGGGGCAGCCCCAGATACAGCAGCAACAGCAGGCAGGAATGGGTCAGTTTGCAGCTCCCCAGCCTAAAGGCCCGCAGGCTGGACCTGGTGGTGTTGTAGGACCACCAAGACCACCTCCACCCCTACCACCAACTTCTGGACCACAGGGTAACCTAACTGCCAAGTCCCCTGGTTCCTCGTCTTCTCCCTTTCAGCAGGGTTCACCCGGGACTCCTCCCATGATGGCTCAGAGACCTACAACTCCACAGGGTTTTCCACAGGGTGTTGGTTCACCAGGAAGAGCAGCTCTTGGCCAACAGGGTAACATGCAACAAGGATTCATGGGAATACCCCAGCATGGACAGCCTGGTGCCCAAGTTCATCCAGGTTGGTAAAATGTCTTGTCAGACACAGTTGCACAACAAGACTTGGCTACTAATTGATATGCTGTGATAATATTGTCAATATTTTGGGTATATTGTGCTAGAGTAGTTATTGATTGTTTGTTTTAATGTGTGATATAACAGACTTAATCAACACTCATTACAGGAATGGCCAAGCGTCCCATGGGCTTTCCCAACCCAAATTTTGTCCAAGGTCAGGTGAGTGCTAGCACTCCAGGAACCCCAGGTGGAGGAGCCAATCAGCAGCTACAGAGCAGCCAGGCAATGACTCACTCAGGTAAATGACACTGAAGTAACATTAGTACAGCATTAGAATGGAAAATGTTTTGGTAGAACAAAGAGTTATTACAGTTTTCAGTATTTGAATGCCAATTGTAGCTTAACTAAACATTCCTCTTTCTTTGTTTATCAACAGCCCCTTACAAAATTATATTTTTCATATGAACAAAAATGTATCCAAAGAAATTTGCTTAATAACTACAGACTGAAAGGCCATTTTATTACTTTTACAAAATGTTGCAAGAAAATCTTATTGTAAATTATTACATTAGATATACGCCTAATTATTTTACTGCTTCCTTTCTAACGAATGGCAATTTAACACAAGTACCAATGTTTAAACATTTCACCCATCAACTCCTAGCTAGTTGTAGATTTTTCCCATTTAGATGTAACATCTTCCACTGATTTTGATTACAGACTCATCTGTTATACCATGGTTTAACATGTAGTAAAAAGAAAGTTAATGTTCTGTTGTTGCTTCTCTCCATTTTACATTAGGAGCTCAGCCATCAGCTTCCACACCAAACTCAATGCAGGGCCCACCACATGCTCAATCCAATGTTATGGGTGTCCAAAGTAGTATGGCTGGTCCGCCCCCAGGTACCACTGCTGGTCCTAGCATGGGCCAGCAACAACCTGGTCTGCAGACACAGATGATGGGCCTCCAGCATCAGGCCCAGCCCGTGTCCTCCTCCCCCAGCCAGATGGTTCAAGCCCAGGGTGGAGGTCAGACTGTCCTCTCAAGGCCCCTCAGTCAAGGGCAGAGAGGAGGGATGACCCCACCCAAGCAAATGATGCCTCAGCAAGGCCAGGGGGTGATGCATGGGCAGGGTCAGATGGTTGGAGGCCAAGGGCACCAGGCCATGCTTCTGCAACAACAGCAACAAAACTCTATGATGGAACAGATGGTTGCCAACCAGATGCAGGGCAATAAACAGGCTTTTGGAGGCAAGATTCCAGCTGGGGTTATGCCTGGCCAGATGATGCGTGGCCCCTCTCCAAATGTTCCAGGTAACATGGCTCAGTTCCAAGGGCAAGTTGGCCCACAGCAGATGACTCCACAGCAACAACAGCAAATGGCTCAACTACAACAACAACAGCTACAGCAACAGCAGCAGCATCAGTTACAACAGCTACAGCAGCAGCAACAGCAGCAGCAGCAACAACAACAACAGCAACAACATCCACAGATGACCCAGCAACAGCCCCAACAGGTTCCTATCACTGGAAATCCTAATCAAGCCATGGGCATGCATGGACAACAGATGAGGCTCCCTGCTGGTCATCCACTTATCCAACAACAGTTGCAACAGCAGCAGCAGCTGCAGCAGCAGAAACAACAGCAACAGGCCATGTTACAGCAGCAGCAGCAACAGCAGGCAGCTCAGCAACATGGTCATCCTCTAGGAGATCCCAATGTTGCAGCAGGGGACATGGGGGTCCAACAGATGGTCCCAGATATGCAGGCACAGCAGCAACAAGGCATGATGGGGGGCCCTCAGCACATGCAGATGGGAAATGGCCATTTTGCGGGTCATGGCATGAACTTTAATCCTCAGTTCCCTGGTCAGATGCCAATGGGGGGACCCTGTGGACAACAGAGTGGCTTTCCAGTAAGTAAGGATGTAACACTGACTAGCCCACTTCTGGTCAACCTGTTGCAGAGCGATATCTCAGCCAGTCAGTTTGGGCCTGGAGGAAAACAGGGAGCAGGGGGACCCAATCAGGTTAAACCCAAAAAGAAGAAACCTGCACGAAAGAAGAAGCCCAAAGAGGGAGAGGGACAACAGCAAGGAGAGGGACTTGGGTAATGATCAGGATATATTACTATTTGTGTTGTGACTAGAGCAGTTATTTTTTTTTTTAAAATGTATGACTACATCATTTATTTTCAATTTACAGTCAGATTAATCAGTTCATTCTCTTTTTTTTTCTTTTTATTTTTTTTAGTGGTCTTGATGCCAGTGGCATGGAGGACTCTGAACTGCCAAATCTAGGTGGTGAACAGAGTTTAGGTTTGGACAACACAGGCCCAAAAATCCCAGATTTTGCCAATAGGCCTGCAGGTAAAAGACAACACTGAATCCATATGAGAAGTGATTTGTTTATGCAGTTAGTTGCTTTCTTATTTTCAAATCAAATCTAAAAAAATTGTATTAATATAGCATCAAATCATAACAAAAGTTATCTAATGACACTTTAAATTTAGAGCTGGTCAATACCAGACTCTTGATAAGACAATTCAAAGACACCCAACATAATTCTCCAGGAGCAAGTGCTTGGACACTGTAGCATTGGGGGGGGGGGGGGGGTGTTTACAAATACCCATAGTTGTTATCACTCAACTGTTACTACGACTCCAAGTACTAACAGTAGATATAGTTCTACTGTAGTTACTAGTAACCAACAATAGAGACCTTTGCCATCCCAGTAACTTTATGATGAGCATTATCACAACTATGTGCATAGATGAAAAATGATGGTGGAGGCACGAGGGAAGTAGGAGGATATCAGCAGGGCCAGGGAAAACCGACAAGGCAATAAAGCACAGAGGGAGGAGGAGGAGGAGCAGAGAGAGGCTCAGTGTATCATGACGAGTCTTCCACTAGTCTAAGCCTGTAGCAGCAATTTTGTGTTAGCCTTCGAAACAACTCAGATCTCATCTGCATGACCAGTAAAGACTTTTGTTTAGGTGTTTTGTCTGTTTATTCATAGATAGATGGAAGATGCTGATGTTCTCTTTGGGAGTGACCAGGATGGATAGGCTCAGGAATGAGTCCATCAGAGGGACAGCACATGTTATAGGTTTTGGAGATAATGTCAGAGAGGCCAGGCTGAGATGGTTCACACATGTCCAGAGGAGAGAGAGTGAATCTATTAGTAGAAGGATGCTGAGTTTGGAACTGCCAGGCAGGAGGCCTAAAGGAAGACCAAAGAGGAGGTTTATGGATGTAGTGAAAGAGGACATGAAGGTAGCTGGTGTGAGAGAAAGGATGCAGAAGACAGGGTTAGATGGAGGCAAGTGATTTGCTGTGGCAACCCCTGAAGGAAAAAGCTGAAAGGAGAAGATGATTCATAGACAGATAGATCAATAGACAGTACTTTGCCATTTGCACAAATTCAGGTACATAGGAATTATTATGCAGAGGTCTCTCAGTGTGCAAGCACAAAGGTTAAAAGATTCAATCAAATAGAAGTCAGATATATAAGCAGTAGAACAATATAAAAGCAGTATAAAAACAGTCAAAAGACTATAGCACAGTGACTTGTAATAAATATTTAAAAAATAAATACTATCCACAAATTGCCCTTAAGGATAATGTACATGAGGACATTTAATATTGTGTTTCCTTTTATATTAAGAATCTGTTTTTATATATTCTTACATGCTTTTCTGTTTTTATTTGTCTTGAATATGTCGCATTCATTAGGATTTTCACTATTTCCTAGAATTTAGAATTAATTGACTGAAGTAAATTATTCATAAAATAATTTTAGTACAACTATGGTCTTTGAAAAATGATCACAGTCTACATGTCTGTAATCTAGGTTTTCCTGGACAATCTGCTGATCAGAGAGTGTTGCAACAAGTACCCATGCAGTTTATGCAACAACAACAGCAGCAGCAGCAGCAACAACAGCATCAACAACAACAACAGCAGCAGCAGCAGCAGCAACAACAACAACAACAACAGTTACAACACATGCAACAGCAGCAGTTACAGCAACAGCAAATGCAGCAGCAGCAACAACAACAACAACAACAATTACAACAAATGCAACAGCAGCAAATGCAACAGCAGCAACAGCAATTACAGCAGCAACAGCAGATGCAGCAGCAGCAACAGCAGCAGCAGCAGATGCAACAGTTGCAGATCCAAGGCCTCCAGAATACTCAAGGGCAGCAAGGGATGGCAGGTCCACAGACTGCAGGTCAAGGACAGCCACAGATGCACCCTCATCAGCTTCAGCAACAACCACAGCAACAAGCTCAACAACCACACCTGCAACAGCAGGTAACATTTTAAATCCTTATGACATTGTTTTGGTACCAGTAGAATGGTTGATTATTTTCACTACTTTTACATTTTAGCAACAGCAGCAGATGATGATGATGCTGAAGATGCAGCAGGAGCAGGCAAAGAATCGTATGTCCATCCCTCCAGGAGGACAGCTCCCTCCTCGGGGCATGGCCAATTCACCTGAAGTGCAGAGGCTCCCTGTCACACAGCAAGGGAACATGCCTGTGATGATCAGCCTTCAAGGCCATGGAGGTGTGCCACCATCACCTGACAAAACTAGAGGGATGCCATTGATGGTTAACCCACAGGTGAGGTTCAAATTCTGGAGAATATTTTAATGTAGTGGCTATATTTTGAAGAGGGTGTCTGCAGGTTTTTACCCTACTCTATTACTAGTCTGAAGTTAGTGTACTTCATTTTTCAGAAAATCTTTTATTAATTGTTCTATGACTATACAATAAAATGAACACAGCCTGAAACTAATAACCATGAATACAAACTGATCAAAATACAGTAATTGTTTTAACTGATAAGTTAAAATTGCATTGGTTAATTTAAAATGTTACTTTGATCTAATATGGGTAAGTGTAAGTTCAACAAGGTTCTAGCTCATTAACAAAAATTGGTCTTGCATTGTATCTATAATTGCTCTCAAAAGTCTTATAGGTTAAATCTGCAATAACCCTGTTTAACGTTTCAGCTGATGTTAGTGGATTTTATTGTGTCGTTATGTTAGTGTTGATGAACTTTAACTTTATTATTTATGTTTTTTTAATCTTATCAGCTTGCAGGTGTAGCACGAAGAATGTCCCATCCTGATGTCGTGCAGGTTCCCCAAGGTACTGGATCTGAAGAGTCCACTGCAGGGGCCCACCCCAAGCAGGACAGACCTAGTGGCCCAGAAATGGGGTTGCAGCCTGGAAATGGGACACAACAAATGATGGCCAGTCAGGGAGCCAACACTCACATGATAAAACAAGGCCCTGGTCCATCACCAATACCACAGCACACAGGGGCCAGTCCCCAGCAACAGCTACCTAATCAGCCTCAACAGGGTGGTCCCTTGCCTAGCCTTCATTTCCCCAATGTTCCTACAACCTCACAGAGTTCAAGGCCCAAAACTCCCAACCGAGCCAGTCCTAGACCCTACCACCATCCCCTGACCCCTACTAATCGTCCACCAAGTACTGAGCCCTCTGAAATTAACCTGTCACCTGAGAGGTTAAATGCTTCTATTGCAGGCCTATTTCCTCCCAAAATCAACATTCCTTTGCCTCCAAGGCAGCCTAACCTGAGCAGAGGATTTGACCAACAGGGTCTTAACCCAACAACTCTAAAAGCCATCGGGCAAGCCCCTCCTACTTTAACGCTGCCAGGTAGCAACAATGGCAGTGTAGGTGGAAATAACACTAACAACAGTCAGCAGCCTTTCTCAGGTAGTGGAGCAGGAACTGCAGGTGCTAAACAGGACAAACAGACTGGAGGGCAGGGGAAAAGGGCAAGTCCTAGTAATAGTCGGAGATCAAGTCCAGCCTCTAGCCGCAAGTCAGCAACCCCAAGTCCAGGACGGCAAAAGGGGGCAAAGATGGCCATTACATGCCCTCCCCACCCACAGCAGTTAGTTAACCCACAGGGGCAAACCATGATGTTAAGCCCGACCTCAGTACCCCCAAGTCCAGTATCTATGCCTTCACAAGTAAGTGGGCCTACTGAGGCACAGCCAGCCCAGACCTCCTTCCATGGGATGCAAGGTAACCCTGCCGAAGGAGTAAGAGACAGTCAGGTAGCCTTGACAACAGAGCAAAGGCCGATGGCTCAGCCCCTGCCACAGCCCCAGTCACAGCCTTTGAGGGAGTTATCAGCTCCCAGATTGGCCAGTCCTCGTGTTCCCACACCTCAGCAGCTAAAATCTGATGCTGAACTGCAAGCAGGTACAGTTGACAGGCAGCTGCCACATGCAGTACACCTTCAAGATTCTGAAGTCTCACCTGCTATCAGAGAGGCTCCCACCTCTCTCAACCAATTACTGGACAACACAAGTTTACCGAATATAGGTTTTCGGCCTCTACAGAACAATACTGTTAGGGATGGTTTAGGAAAGGGCAGTCCAAAGCCTGCTTTGGATTCAGAAAGACCCCTCCATGTTAATTCTCAGAGCTCAGAACGGCCAGCCCCTGTTGCTAATGCTACCACCATAAATGAATCAGAAGCTAAACTAAAACCTGCTGTCCCAGTTTCATCAAGTAATCCTAACATGCAGCCTGCTGCAATACCAAGCTCACATCCTCTCACTAATGTTAGCTCTAGTTCTACTCCTGGCCTTAACCAAACCCCTGTGTCCACTCTTGCTGTCAACCCCAGTGTGAATGTAAACCCAACATCTACCTTTTGTCCCATCCTCAGCACTAACACTAATACCACCCTGAGTGCAAACCCCAACCCAGTCACTTCCACTCAGAGCAATGCTTTTTCAACTGTGAGTGTGAATTCAAATTCTGGCTCTGCTCAGATTCAGGTCAGTTCTGCTTTAAAACCAAGCCCTAGTCCTAAACCTGTGACCAGCGTTCACTCAGTCATTCAAATCCCAGCTTCTTCTAGTACTATTTCACCCAGTCAGATTACTGTATTTGTCACCTCTAACCCCATTACCTCTGCCCCCACTCCCCAGGCACCTACATCCATGGTTTCTACCATGGTGGCTGTGCCCAACAAGAACATTAGACCCCAGGAGGTCCGCCAGCAGGCTCCACCCCCACGGCCTCAGTTTATCACAACTACCCCTGTATTTATTAACCCCATCTTTCAAGTTCCTAATGCATCTGTGGCTTCTAATACCACTGTCGTATCACAGTCAGTCACCATGGTGGGACCTATCCAGGTTTCTACTACTAATATTCAGCTCTCTCCTGCCCCAAGCTCCACCCAGCCTTCAGGGCCTAACATGACCACCTCTCTGCCACCTGCCAGAACTGCTGTAGGGCAAATCCAGATTGCTACTAGTGTACCATCATCAACCCCAGTTACTACTCTACCATCTCCTCAACAAATGAATCCAGGCACCCTTAAAGTAGAGAATCCTGGTGAGACAGGGTCTGCTCAAAAGTGTAGTCCCCCTCTCCAGCAGCCATCTTGCCATCCAAGCCCCTCAGCTTCATCTCCATTTCAGCCACCCCTGGCTTCCCCTCCTCCCTGCTCTAGTCCTGGGACTGTTAGCACCATCCGAAAGAGCCCCATGTCCCCATCTTCTGCTGGCCAGGTGAAAAATAAACCTGTAATAGCTGCTGACTCCCAGCAGAGTCCTGCAGATAGGCCTGCACTTGGACCTACTGTAACTACACAGGCCTTTCCTCCCTCTGCCAGTCCTGCTATTCAAATGGAAGCTGCCCCGCATAATGTCATTTCACCTGCAGTTTGTTCTTCAACTCCTGGACAAATCCCAGCGCCCCCTCAGATTGTTACTCAGGCTCCTGTGGCAGCACCAGTTTCAGTCTCTCGCCCTGCCCAGATAGTAAACTCTCCAGCTCCTGTTGCCACTGTTGGTGGCACAACTAACATCACATCGTCTGCTCCCGTGCTCTCTACTGTCACTCCTGTGCAGAGTCCTTTACCATCTATTGTTCCTGTTGTTGCCATACCTGTACCTGTTCAGGAGGTTCCCCCAACTGCATCCTCTCCAGCTTCTAACCCTAGTGGAGCTCCACCTACCCAGTCTAACCCCCTAACAACAGAGTCTCCGATGGCTCCAGCTCCAGCAGCTGTTGAAGTCACTCAGACCACCACAGGTAAACACACAGAATAAACTCAAATCTCATCATTCATCAAATGTACTATGGTATTAACCTCTTTAATTTTAATCTTACTACAAGCTTCATTTACACAGCTACTATTAGTCATAACATGGTGCTGTAAAATGTTTTCATGCATCCTCAAGTATACAGTTTTGTACATATTTTTCTATTTGAAGATTTCCAAATAATATAATTTACTCCTTATTTTCATGTTTAAATACTATTGTCATTCAATCAAAAGAATTCCATGGAACATTGTGATTATGATGGGTTTTAAACATGAGACATTCTGTTTAACACATTGCCTGACATGTTTTTGTCTTGTATATTTAACCCATTAGCTGAATTGTTTTCATACTTTTCTACAGCGCCCATTCAACAGGAAGTTGCGCAGACGGAGGAACCTGCTGCCGTTGAGAAGACTGGTAAGTGTGGTAATGCTGATTTCAGATGTTTCCAAGATAATTGCAAAAAATGCTAGTATCTTACAGTAGAACTACCATGTTGGTATTAACATATTGGAATGAAGTAAAGCAACTGTTGGAGGCAAATCTATAAACAATTCTTTTCCGTTATGTGCAGGTGAAGAGGTCGCAGCAGGTCCTGAGCAGGGGTAAGAGCCTCGATAACACCTGTATTCCTTGAAATCTTATATGAATCAAAGTAATACTTCATGTGCTGGGGTTTATTACAGTGTCCCTTACTAGTGATCTCTGAAAAGTTGGCCTAGACTTAAGACTCATGCTCTTGAAGGAGAAATGCTTAGACATTTCTAACTCTACTAAAACTCAGGGAGTTCATTTGGTTGACCAGGGGGTTACATGGTGAAAACAATGAGCCACGTGGTCTCAGCACTTGGTATGTATGATTAGCATGCATCTACATAAATATACTAATGCATGTCAAAAGAATAAATAACTATCCACAAAGTAAATTGCACCACTCCACTTAATTTTATGGCCATATCTCTTTACCTGGGGATTGTCATAATATGGTGGGAAGTGAAGCCATGTTTGTTCAGCACAGTTTATAGTTTACCGCTGTTTTTCCACTTCTATCACAGATGGGCAAAGAAAAGAAAGACGCCCATCAACTTAGTCTCAAGGTATGTATTTTAACATGTTTGCGCTGCAAAGACACAAGCAGTCATCATGTCGACGTAGTGGATGCTGTCGGGATGAAGATGGACAGTATCTGTGGTAGAGGAGGAAAAACAGCAGAGTCCCGAGTGGTATTGCATCTTTCTCTGAGTAGAGCAGAGATAACTTGGATCCTTACATATGTAGTAAACCTTTGCATTGTCCTTCCTTCCCTGTCGTTTGTTGTGTTTCTGTCTGGTCCTCCCAGAGTTGCTGTGGAGAAGCCTAAGGGACCGAGCAGACGTAGCTCCCGGGCAGAGAAGGAGGTGGAGGAGGAGCCAGTCGCGGACAGCAGCAGCAGGAAGAGATCAGCACGGCCTGGAACCAGTGCTGCTGTAAAAGGTAACACAGCAGTTACTTAAGCCACTTTTACACAGAGATCCTGGAAAAAAAAGGTGAGATAGTGATCCCACCTTTTTGCCACAATTGACCGGTTTACACAGAGAAGTCAAAGGAGGAACAGAGGTGAAACAGGCTGGACCTTTACGCAGTGGGCCTGTGTTCTGGAACCAAAGGGGCAGTGACACAGTGCAGCACATAGTGTGACATATAACTTTGTGTGTCGGAAATACGCCAAGCATAGTGCCTTCATCTTCTTAGCTAACCTCTCCAGTGTAAGCCCATCTTTCGCTGTTCCACAAATGTTAGCATGGATAGAGTCGTCCGCCCAAAGTGACAACAGCTCACAGATCAGTTTCACAGACCAGTTTGACATCTTTCTGGTTGTGTTGATATGTTTGTTTACTGTGGGTGGTCCACGCTTATTTTGAAATCCGCCCAGTGCAGGGGTCGCACACACAATACATCATCAAAACGTCACACCTTGATGTGGAACAAGAGATGTTCTTTTGTCACAGCTCTGTTAGTACCTCCAGAGGTGTTACAGAGATATGACAGGGGCTATCAAATGATTTCATTGACACAGATGTTGTTCTGGAATAAAGGTGAAATCCTCCTGGAACAGAAGTGCTGTGTAAAAGGGGCTTTACTTCACCTGTCAACTACTACATCAAAGCCAGCTTTGCTGCTATTACTACTAAAATGCATGTATCCTTTTTTTTGACAGAAACTGGAGCAAGTCCCACCCAGGCCAAAAGAAGGAAGTCTAAATAGGCACGGCTGAAGTTGTAATAACCTGTGAACTGTACTGTAAATGTTTGTGTTTTCGCTGTGAATCAGTTGATATCATTTTCTTTGTCGCAGACCATGAATTTTTAATCTGCAGAAGAAAGCATGTACAGATTGTTTTGGAAAAAGAATTATCCTATTGTTTTGTCCCTTCTACTATGTCTGATTGTAGTTAGGATGTGTGCATATAGTATGTGTTTGTGTGAGTGTGCTTTTTATATTAAATGCTGGATCAATCATGTTTAAGATTGAAAATGGAGCTTGTCATGATGATTGTATAATTATGTTGTAAAACTGAATTAAATTTTCTACTGCTTCGTTTTGTGAAACTGGTCAGTTCGTGTATACAGGTGTTCATTTTGTTTAAGTCTTTCATTCATTTTTGCATATGGATTAGTTGTTATTTGTAGTAATTACACAGATGAATGTAAAATTATATTACGATAAATGCAAAGTCTCATAATAGATTCATATATCTTTATTAAAGAGAAAGAAGTGGACAACCTGATTAGGTTTGATACGTGGTATTTTGATCCCGGGTCTGTTGATGGACCAGAGTGTTTTCTGAGCGTTTAGTTGGTGTGAGCATGCGCAGTCGGTGAACATCGGGACTCCATTCCAGTCTGTCACCGAGGGTTCCCTGAGCCTCGCATCCTGGGCAGTCGCATCCCGAACAGCTGTGATAACTTCACCTGCTTCACAAACTGAAACTTGACCATGAGCGGGGATCATGGACATAGAGACTCTCAGGTACATCCTCGTAATAAATAATACATATTTGATCGATTTGGGTATTTGTTTTGTATCAGTTCTCGACCAACAGCTGACATAACTGACGAGTATTAATCGTAAAATGAATAAATGTAAAGGCTATTGCTTGGATTATTACTGTTAACTTGAACTATTGTCATCGCTCTTTCAGAAGGAACTTGTATTATAGGTAGTTTGCGTATTATTTTATTCAAGAGGCTCATTTGTATGGGAATAGAAACTTGAATAACCGAGCAACCGGCATTTACAAAATTGAAATATTAAAAACCTCTGTTTTCCCGTTTTCCAGGTCAATTGTGGATCTAAAGGAAGCGGTAGGTCCTCTGGTTATGATTTTTTATTCATACTGACTTTGCTTTCCAGTCGGAATCGGGATGTGTCTACTGTTAGTTTTTAAAGGACAGAAATGGCGTCCCAGAGACTAAGTCCCTTCTCCTCCACTCTCTTGCGGCTATTGTTCAAAAAGAGGGTCTCCTATCTGCACTTGCGACCCTCCGATTTTTTATCTGATGCTGGATTCTGAAAGCAGCCGGCATCGTTTATAATATGCATGCATCCGTTTGGTGATATGTACGTGCAATCGTGTCGAATTTTGGAGCCGAAAGTAGCAGAATTGAGGCTGAGGACTTAGTCTCTGCGCCATTTTCTTTTTCTGTATGAAGCAGCCAGGGCGCCGATCACTGAGCCAACTGTCTGCCGTGATATGGAGGCGAGAGCTGGGTGCGTATCGCCTCTCCCTGCCCGTATCTCACCACCAGCAGCCCACATCTCTGGGCAGGAGACAGCTATCTGCACCGCCAACAGGGAATCCTAACACACTGCTGCAAAACTTTAAAGCACAGGAAACAAAGTTGCGCTTTATTATTACAAACATGAAGCTGTCATGTTTATTGTCACCTCAGACTATTCATGACTCTTGCAAAGTTGACACCACTTTTTTTTTTTTTTTTTTTCTTGCTGGTGCTATCTGCAACCAGAAGCTACCAAAATAATCTGATACTGTAAGGATTTTGTCTCACAAGTGGATGTTCTTCTTTCACATGACAGTAGTGGATGGTATCCATCATTAAACTGCCATGACAACAGGGCGCCACGAGGTGATGATCAAACCAAGCCAGGTCCAGGTCTGTCTCAGGAGGGACATCACACAGCATGAGACATTTTAATATCAGCTCTCCTCTGTGGTTACAGGCATTTGACTGAAGATGAAAAATAGTGTTCATGCTTAGTAATCTTATGGTAGAGAAGTGTAGAATTAGAATATCTAGATCCTCACATCCTCCTGAGACCTAGCAATGTGTTTTTCTCCTCTGTAGTGGAGAAGAGTTTCACAGCTTTAATTAACCCATAAAGACCCAGTGCTACTTTTGTTGCAACTTTTTTAAAAAAAACTCTCTATTTAACCTTTCTTAAGTGTGTTATCACTATGTATTACAATATTATCCTTTGCATTTTGCATTTTTTAAAGCGAAAACCTGGTATTTTCCTATATTTCATTTACTAATCATGTAGATGTTTACAAAAGCTCGAATTAAAGTTGAGGGTTGTTATATCAGAGACAGAGAAACCAGAAGAAAAAGTGGCTTTTCCAGCAAAGATATCATTAACTGATTATAAAACAACTGCCTCCATCATATATCAAAGTCCGTGGGTTTTACTGATGAATGAATGCTGTAGAACAGGTGTCAAACATGTGGCTGGGGGGGCCAAATCTGGCCAGTCAAAGGGTCCAATCTGTCCCGTGTTGTGAATTTGGGAAATGCAAATATTACACTTTGAATATTATCAATCAGGGACATTAAAAACATGTTAGTTTCGGTTCCACATTCAGGCCAACTCAACCAGTAAAATACTAACATAATAACCTATGAATAATGACAACTCACTCTGTCTTCTCTTTGTTTTCCGGTCAAAAAAGCAAAATTACATGATAATGTTTACATCTGTATGGTATTCCTTCACAAAAAAAAAAAAAAAAAAGTGAATAACCTCAACAAATATGAACAACCTGAAATGGCTTCAGGGACTTAGGTGTAATTTCACCAATATTCTGCCTGTTTCTAAATGTTTTGTGTATTTGTAGATCCACTGTGATCTGTAAATTTTCATGCACATTTGTAAATGATAAACTGAGACAGAATAGTTCTAAAATTGTACTTATTTTTCTTAAGAAATTTCAGTTTTTTCAAAGTTTTTCATGTTATTTGCATTTTTAAAAAGATAGATTGTAAATGTAAAGTTTTTCATAATGTAATTTCACTTTTCTTTTTTTTTTTACTCTAAAACATAGAGAAATGTATGGAGTTGACGTTGTTTATATATTATTATTTTACTGGTCCCACCTCAGATCATATTGGGAAGTAGTGGCTCCTGAACTAAGATGAGTTTGACATCCCCGCTGTAGAAGATGGCGGTGTTTCCATGCTCACTACGGAGCCTCTGAACGTCCAAATGGGTCAAATCTGATGATCGTTAAAAGACGACAAACTGCATTTTACCTCAATTACCTCAATATGTTGATAGGTTTAGTGGTTCAGAAGTTATTGATTATTTTAGATTTTTAGATGCTTTTGGTCACTAGTGGCTGTTTGGGACTTTATGGGTTTAAAAAAGTCTACTGAAAAGGACATTACAAACAAATTAAAAAATGTATCTGAAAAAAACTGTTGCATCATGCTATTTCAAATTAAAGCAATTATTTAATGTAAAATATGGGAAGTGTTTATTTACTGGGTCTCAGGAGGATTTACATGCTGTGCAAAAGTCGTAGGCCACCTTTGTTGTTTTTGCAGCGTTGACATAATCATACATATTTATTTCTCATTCTGTTTACTTCAGATACAACAAGAAAATACATGTGCATGGCCTAAATGTGTAACAACTAATGTGTTCTTAAGGGGAAAGTCACCATTTAGTGTGACCCCTGACCCCATGAGAAGGAGCACATATAATTTATTGAATGAAACCTGGTATAAAACATTTTTAAAAATTCACGCAATAAATCTCATATTTTGTAAACGATATATATAAAGGCATTTTAAGTTCAACTGGAGGTCCCACTAAATAATACCACATAGGTTTATAGAAGCTGTTTTTTCCCTATACTTTTGTTTTTACTGCTGTACATACTTTACATATATCCTGATTTTCTGTTAATACAGAGAAAGAAAGAGAGAAATGCATCGCAAACTTTAAAAATCTAAAGCAAACTTTACTAAATCAACAAATCTAATGTTGGACTAGGACTTTTGCACATTATTGTATAGGTAAATGGATTTTAATAAATTATTGTATTATTATATCATGCACTATATTAACATACTTGCTATGTGTTCTTGCAACACAACACGAATATAACCAGTCCACAGACAAAAAAAAACTGTTTTTGCAGATTTAAGAAAATATAAGTATATAATAGCAAGCAGAAAACATTGTACTATAAGTAAAAGCTCTGTTATGCAGAACATATAAATGACAGTATCTAAAATTATTACCTCACTTTTAAAGTTGCTATTTCAATTTATGCTGTTTCATTGCTTTTGGAAGCTCGTGGATATAGTGTTGTTACTTTTTTAACAAAAGGTTGAGAGGTTAGCTTCTGCAGGTGCCACTCTTGCCCCCATGTAGATCCGCTCTTGCATACTTATCAGTATAAGTCAGTCTAATTTAATTCCTCGTAAAACAACCTACATCACTTCAACCTTCACTTCACTGTAAGTCATAAACCAGTTGATTCTGTTGGGATACAAACATGATAAAACAAGTGGTTCAAGCGCAACGCAGTCATTGTAAAGTGGGTCAGTAAGAGCAGATGTGTTTTGGGTACGGCACAGGTCACTGAAGGCGTCCTCTGATCCAGTTTAGCTCATTTAGGCTTAATTAAAGATTTTATGAACCTCCGGGACTCAAGATGATAGATATGCAGGAAAATTTTTCATTTGGTGCATTGATGCTGCTGTTTTTGTTGCCACTAAACTGATTTTTCCTTTGCATTTTAGACTCTCACAAACATAAAGACAAGCACAAAGACAAGGAACACAGACACAAAGACCACAAGAAAGATAAGGAGAGAGAGAGAGTCAAGCACAGCAACAGGTAGGACATCGTATCTCTGCGCTAGTGCTCAAAATAGTCTACAGTGGCTTTATGATGAAACTGATAAAACACAGTTTTGATATGAAAGAGCAAAAAATCCAAACTGCAAGCTTCTTAGTAGATATTGCAGTTTTCAATCACTGATATGTCTTTTGAAAACTTTCACTACAATTCTTTTTTGTGTCTGTTTTCACCATATTACAAACCAAATTCCCATCATTGAACAATAAAGTCTGTATTAAACTGAGAAACACACAAGTTTGTATTGAATTTTATTTAATTAATACTCACTCAGAGGTTGTAGAGAAAAATGCTTCTCCATCTGGGACCCAGTGTTGATATATTTGGATGGACTTAAACTTCTGCCTAATACAACCTAGCTGCAACTCATGCGTGTTTTCCATCTTATCTACTTATAATGGTGATAGTAACGATGATCATAATAGTTGTTATTCTTATTATTTTTTTCCTTTTCTTCTTTCTTTTTCATGCAAGCTAAAGTATGTACACTTAATAATAACACCGGGTGGAACATTATTTATTAATTTGTATTTTATTATTCTGCATTTATTTTGCCACCTTCGTGAATTCTATGTTTGTTGGATCTGCAAGTGTCAGTTATTCCTTATCTGCTAGTCTAGGTGAGGTTCCTCCATGTTTTCGTGGAATGGAATGGAAATAGAAATGATGGGACAACTATGGCTCAGGTGGTAGAGCGGGTCGTCCAATATCCAAAAAGTTGGCAGTTCGAATCCTGCTCTCTCTAGGTCAGCCGTTGTGTCCTTGGGCAAGACACTTCACCCTCCAGTGTCACTCACACTGGTGTGTGAATGTTTAGTGGTGGTTGGAGGGGCCATAGGTGCAAAATGGCAGCAACACTTCCATCAGTCTGCCCCAGGGCAGCTGTGGCTATAAATGTGGTTTACCACCACCAGAGGGAGAATGTGAGAGCGAATGAATGTTGTAATAATGAGCACATTACTGCACTCTTTGTTTTGTTTTTTTTAGTTTCAATAGTTCCATCATTGAGGGACAGGTAGGGCTGGGCTGCGTTCCACATGGGTTAAAAGCTAATTTAACACACTCCCTAATTTTTTTTACTAGAAATGTAGTTCAACACCACCAGAGGGAGAATGTGAGAGCGAATGAATAATGGATCAATAATGTAAAGCGCTTTGGGTGACTTGAAAAGCG
>JAQQZY010000027.1:17693064-17704344 GCA_030068375.1 Ostorhinchus rueppellii | reverse complement strand
TATAATATAATATAATATAATATAATATAATATAATATAATATAATATAATATAATATAATATAATATAATATAAATGCTGTGTTCTCAGTATAAATCCTATCAAGAGTTGCTTCTGATGCAGTGCATTTATTATTGATCCCTATTTTGACAAAAAATATATGATAAATGCTACAATACTTCCCATGTGACTGACTACAATGATGATAAAAATACACGTCATTAGTCTAAAAGTTTAAGGAGCGGTTATTTTTGTTTTGCAGGTAAAGCTGACCATACAGGTCTTTTAATTATGAAGTGTGGTACAGGCACAATGTTGTGTCTTTAAGAGGCCGATCCAACCAGTGCTCCCACAGAAGAGTTGAACTCTGTCAAGCTAACAGGAGAAAGGAACGGTTTAACCGGAAGTACATTTATTGTCTACAAAATAAGTGCATAGTGTTTGCCCAAAAAAAAGCTCAACAGATGCTATAGCACACCACGTCTACAACTGATTAAAATGTAAAGCTAAAGTTGATAAAGTCTACAAGTGAGGCAGGAATAAGACTGATTTTGTGCGATTATTCTAGCCCCCCCGCAGAACTATTCAGATCAGTGCAATATCACCAAGTTCACTTTCACTTAGGATAGTAGTGATGCCTTTAAGTCTGTTATTCTGTGATAACAAATACCAGGACAGACCTAGGATTTGTGAACTGTTTCAACCAGAAAAGGGGTGTCCAACACAATACACCTACTAGTAAGACTGGTCTTATATTCTAAAATTAGAAAAAATTTGCAATGTTCATGAAGTTCTTATTTATTTATATTTATACATTTTCTTCTGCATTTTTCATCTGTATGTTTTAATTATGATGTTTTTTGTAACCTGCTTAGGAGCTACAAATGCAAATTTGCAATTTCAAAAATAATTTAGCATATAGGCTCTGTGCGACCCCCGTGACCCTAGTGAGGATAAAAGCGAGTATAGGAAAAAAATGAATGAATGAATAAATAGTGGTGATCAAGACAATGTAGCAATTGCCATGCACACTTGTAATACCAAAATAAATACAATATGTACTGCACGAAAAGAAATGGAAGAAGAAAACTTATTAAATCCCACCCCCACCTCTCATTGATACAACATAACACATTTCTTTTGCTTCCTTAATGATAAGATTACATCTGTTTAGAGTCCTAATAATGTAAATAACAAACAGTAAACAGATTAGGAAAACTGATTTATGTTAAACTTACTAACTATCTAACTGATTGTCAGTATAATTTATAATACAATATAGTTCAACAAAAATTACATACAAATAAAGGTAAGAAAGAGCCAAGGATGTAATGGCCCAGCAATTAACAACAACTTGAGCTTGAGGGTTGAAAACTGAACAATCTGACATTTTAAATGTAACTAACATGTTTGATCCCCAGAGGCACAAATGATTCTCTACATTTTATTTTTGGAAAACACTCCATATTCTTTATTTTTCTTGTTCATATAGGGGCACTTTTGCAATTAAAAGGGCTTAGATAGTGAAAAATATACATAAAGGATCAATAAAAACAGATAGAGCTGTTATAAGATTTATTATTATTATTATTATTATTGTCAATTTAGATACACAGGACAGATAATTGCTCACCTCACTGCTCAGATACCATGAAATTTAAAAAAAAAAAAAAAAGAGAGAGAGAGAGAGAAAGATAAGAGCAAAATAATAAAACGAGTAAAATAATAAATTTACAGCACTTTCTTGGATGGGGAACTGTTTTGGACACTAACAGTACAAATGTATATTTACAAGTGAAGTCACGGGGTCAAACGGTTCCCTCACTGTGCTTTTATTGTGAAATCCAGAGGCGGAAGCGTACGTTTTGCATCGCCACATTGACGCTGCTGGTGGTCGGCTGGGGGGGAAGGGCCTGGGCTGACTGGATCTGAGAGCAGACAAACTTGCGTAGTCTTACCACGGTTCTCGCTGTCTCCCTGTTTCTCTCTATGGACGGCCGGAGAGGAGAAGAGGAAACGGGGAACGTTCTCGTCGGGACCGCAGCGTCTTTCCGGGGCCCGGCGATGATTTAACCACATAAAAAAAAAGCCTGGGTGGGAAATAAAGGAGACAGAGAAAGACGACGGGAGCGCGAGAGGGAGAGAGGAGCCACAGCCGTTGGAGATGTGCGGTCGGGCCGAGATTGCGGCGGTAGGTACAGCAGCCCCTGCGACGTGTTGTTTTCCAGGAGATTTTCCCCCGTACGGTATGGCGGAAAGAAAGACAGAGGCAACAAAGTGCTAGAATAGGAGCTGCTGCTTAGGTTTGTACATGGAGAAAGCAGCTATAATTCCTCTCCTAGCCCAGCCAAATGCTAGCTCCACCGGCCCCTTTTCCACGCTGTGAAAATAAGCAGACGTTTCTTGTTACAGTTACCCACTCTGCTACCATTCAACACTACTGCTATTCTTAATAATGTGATTCCTATCAAAGGAAAGTTTGTTTACTAGGTCGCACCGCAGCAGGTTACAGGCCTGTCGGCAGTTTGAGAAGGGTGGAGGGGGGGGATAGAAGTTCCCGAACAGATTGATAATCCCCAGATGTTGTATTTAGGACAAACTCCAGTAAGAAAGTTACCTTCTGTGATTAGCTTCATCAGCACCTTTTCTGCCTGCAGCTGTCATTGTTGTACTTCACTGTTAATGTGTCACTGATAAATCACACAATTCTAGGTTTAAACAGTGTCTTAGTGATACCTAATACTTGAGAAACATTACCCTTAGAAGAAAAAAAAAATCGATAAAGTAATGCAATGTGAGAGTTGAAAATAGTTTGCTTTATGTGCTATCATTTCATGTGCTGCTTTCAAGACGTCTTTGTCTTTGTCCGGTGATGTTTGGTTTTAGTCATTTAAGAAAAAAATACAAAAACCTTGTATGTGCATATACACAAAATGCAATTGTGATGTTTAATCAGTGTGCGTGTTATGACAGTATTGTATCTTTCATGTGTTTTTGTAATTATCCCTGTAGGATACAAACTAATGATAATGAAAAGTGTTCTATCTACTCAATGACTGCTGCACAGAAAGCTCACACTTCATCTAAATGTTAAACTCTAACCTAACTCTCAGACTCAACTGTATTTTTTTGTGAAGTATTTTTTGGATCTGGTAATTTTCTTGTGTGTTGTTCGGTCATGCACACTAGATACACTGTATTTTTCTAACAGCAGCGACTTCACTGTGGTGTACAGACACACCAGAAGTCCCTGGGGAATTGTTTTTTCATGGGTTTCCCCCCTCTTCTCCTGCTGTAGGTATCCCTGTCTAGGCCTGGACTGAGCAGATTGTTCTGAGAGGAAACGGATAACAAACAGGGGAAGTGAACATGGCTGGGACCTCGGGCTTCTTTTCCAACGGACCTGTTCCATGGATGGACAACGACACAGAGATGAACAATCTTAACAGAGACCTGGAGCTGGGCACAGTGCTCACACTGTTTTATTCCAAGAAGTCCCAACGGCCAGAGAGAAGGACATTTCAAGTGAAGCTTGAGACCAGGACTATTGTCTGGACTCGGGGCACAGATAAAATAGAAGGAGAGAGTGAGTAGAGTACAAACATACACACAAACAGTTCAGTTTAAAGTGAACATGTCTATCAAAACTGGTTAGTTCACATTTAAGTACATTTAGAAATATGAAGTATATGTATTGAGTGCAATGAGTGTCTCAAAAGATTTTGTCAGAGCACATGACATGGAAATATCTCAAACTGCTGGTGAGCAATTATCTTATCAGGTGAATGCATTGATTTCAAAATGCTTGGATTGCCATGAATATTGATAATGCAATGATAGGAAAGAGATTTACTGGTACTTTATGCTTTCAGAAGATACTCAGAGAAAACCAGGGAACAATGACTCAGTTAGTGTAAATGAAAACGAAACAGCTAGGGGCATTGATTATTAGTTTAACTTGGGTCCTTAACCTTAATTTACTGTGGTGAATATGAAGAAGACGGTACTCCGAGGTATTAGACTTGCATTATGATATTCCTGTTAGAGATGCAGCAATTAAGTGATTGAAAAAGAAAAGAATCAGTCTATAACTCTTTTGTTAAGCTGTGTATTATTTATACAAATACAGCACATATCCAAATGGTACTTTTTGAATGTAAAGGTTTGTCCTGAATATCTTTTTTTCTAAATGGTTAAGAGAGGAAAACATCACACTACTGATAAAAATCATCCTTAGATTTAGATTCAGATGTTTTTATTCATCCACTGAGAAAGTAAAATAGATTATACATGAGCAGTTTACAACAGATGTGCATGAAAGGGAACCCAAAGAAACAATCGTACTTTTAGACAGGGGATCCAAGCAACCAACAACATCCTCACCCACATTCCTCCTCAACCCCCAACGACTTACCTTACTTACAGTCTTCATTGCTGTAAACTGTCACACCTCAGAAAATTACACGCACATCTCAGAAAATTACATATCAGCTTTGAACAAGTAATGAAGCTTACTTTTCAGTCTTGTTCAGACCTGCAAAAATCTGTGCAACTTTTACTTTTGTTCATTTTGTTTCTGTTGAGCTACAAACCATATAATTTGTGTTAAACCATTTTCAGTTTAAGATATTTCCCTTCCATCCAGCTGTCAGTCACTTCTATTCATATATTTATGGTTCAGAAATAACATGACAATCATTTGAAGCATATGCGATTTGTACAAATCAATCAAGAACATCAAGATGGTATTTTGAGAGTAAAAGCAGAGCAGATTCTCTGTTTTATCTGTAATTAAAGTGTTATTTATTTACTTATTTATTTATTTGACAGGGACAATGCAGTCAAACATAGTTCCAGCTGATATAACACATACAGAGTTTATAACTAGTGTTAATTCTCAACTCCAGTCCCTGGTTGGGCTCTTCCATAATGTTGCAGTTATGCACGTTGCAATATATAATATACATCATTTAAAAGAATCATTCCATACAATTCAATAATCCAGTGTTGCATTTATATCACATGAGGCATTTATTCACTTACTCACTCACTCTTCCATATAATATACACAATATTTACAGATGAGAACGGTTGTGTTTTGTCTTTAACCAGATTTTGGTTCTAGTGGTGAACATCTTAGACTCTTGAGATGGATTTTATTTCTGATGGCATGAGTTCCAGAGTTTAATACTCTTGCAGAAGACAGATGACTGTCCAAAAGTTGTCCTGCTGAATGGGATTTTACAATTTAGGTTTGAGGAGCTTCTGATGACTGTTGCTGTTTTGTCTCTCAACAAATCGACAGTTACTGAGAAACAGTACTGTGACACATTCGTTAAACTTTTAACCTCTCAATTTAGAACTAAGTTTGTAATGTCATGTTTTCTTAGTAAAGTTATAGTAATATCTCAAAAGGCAGTCTTATCGTAAAGTAAAGTAAACTTGTATCTGCTGATTGTGTTGACAATGTAAAGTCAGGTCCCAATTCCCTGAACTCCATTGTTGCATTAATAGGAATCTAGCTGTCTTTTCCCAGTAAGGCTGACATTCAGGCATTCAGGTTTGTCTTTAACAAAACAGTTTGTCTAACTGAGGACACACAGGCCTTCAGAGCGTCGTTCAGTTGTCTGTCTCTCGGGTAGCAGGATGCCTTGTGCACAGCTGCACTCTGCTCCGGATGCTGCAAAAAGAACACAAAAAGATGGTTGGCTTTTTTTTTCTTTTTTTTTTTTCTTACACAACAGTATCGTCTTCTCTGCATTGAAGGGTTTCATGCACATTATGAGCTCATAGCTGACATCTGATAGTGCACAAGTGAAACGGGCCCGGGCGATTCATTAAGGTTCAGAAATAGAATATGAGAGTTTTTTACTGGAAGTGTTGGACCATGTGGGAACAATTTGGCAGCTGTATTTACCACTTATCAATGGCAGTGAGAGAATTGTGTCCATTAAGTGTGGAATTTGCACTCCAATATGTGGCTAAATATAAAATACCGAGAAGCATACCTATTTGATCTTTGATCGGAATGTACGTTTTCCCTCCTACATTGTTTTTTTTTTTTTTGGAGGCAGTCTTTGTCTGAACAGACCTGTCTTAACCAAATTATTAATAGTCGGATGTCTTTGGGGCTACCACAGTGTCTATATCATAAAATGACACAGAAACATGTTGGTAGTTTGACTTGACAGGCAGGATGTGGTTTTGCAGAAATGTTACAAACCCGCTGGTTAAAAGTGTAGGTAGGAGTCTAAATTACAGGGACTTCTGATGTTTGCATATAATTTTACATTTAACCTCTACTGAAGACTCCATGACGATAGTTTTTACACTCGTTAAGTCTCGCACATAAATTTCTACATGATCTCTTATTCATTATCTGGTCTATAAATGTATTTATGATAACAAACCCATGCAAAGATGAATCAGAATCATGTGTGAATGTGTCACATGACATCCTTTTTGCTACTTTATCAGCCCCAGTAAAAACAAAAAAAAAACTCAGTATATATAGTGAGGTAATCCAGTTTTAGATTTTTATCAATGGCAGTCATTTGTCAAGCCTCTCTTTTTCGTTACTTCACTGGTAGATATGACAGGGGCTTACCACAGCGTTATCCTCTCCTGTTTATGGTTCTGCTTTTAAGCAATTAATTTGATGTGTTTGGTTTGTAGAAACAGAATGTATACCGTATCAAGATCCACCACCACCCATAAAATCACTATGGAAAAACCATGACTAGTTTTGTCCTTTTTAACCCATTTTATACCTGATGCAGCGCAGCATTGCATTGCGGTATAAATGGGTTAATGGGATTTAATTTTAGAGACATACAATCCAGAAAAGAGGTAATAATTAGTTGAAATGCAGGTCTGTGTTGATGTGTCTTATTTCGGTATTGCTGTGAGGCTTTTCTAAATCTGCAAGGTGTCCATCCTGCTCACATGGGACTCGGGTATGTTCAGACATCAGGTCTTCATGCACACTTTGGATTTTTCTGTGAAATCCTTTTTCTTTTGTCCTTGTTCATACTGCACATTAAATACAACTTCTATCAGTTTTGAGTATGGACTGAATATGGCCCTTGTGACTGAAGGGTTGTGGGTTCGATTCCCTGGACTGGCTGAGAGTGGTTGGCTGATGTGCCCTTGAGCAAGAAACTTAACCCCCCCTCCATTTGCTTCCCAGGTGCCCAATATGGCAAGCCCACTGCTCCTAGCATGGAGTGTGTGCAATGCATGATCTGGTCAAGGGTTAAAGGCAGAAGACAAATGTCAGTGTGTGGTGCATGTTTATGTACATGTGTGAACCCTTACTGACAAAAAATGAAAATTCTATTCTAAAGGTCAGATAAATGTGACCTGGGCATTCAGACTGAAGTCCCAAAGCAAAATATCAGATGTGTATTAGATTTAGGATTTAGGTGGGATTTGAAAAAATTGGATTTGTGCTATTCAAACTCTCCTTAACAGATCGGATACAGGTCACATCTCGGCAAAAAAAAAAAAGATTTGGGCCACATTTGACTGCAGTCTGAACTGCCATTGTGTCATTTAACACCAAGTTACACTTTGGACAGACAAGACTCCTGATTTTTCATGATGCATTCATTAATGAAGCAATCTGATTGTAAAAATGACCCAGATATCTGGTTTCATGGTCATTCTAAGGCAATGTTCTGGGCGGAGAAGCTCAAGCTAAGAGTCTGTTTAACGTACAGTGTTTCAGTGGAATGCACAATGTGTTGGTGTTTCCTAATCAACAGTATTTTGGCCGGCTTTTAATAGCATTTTAGTCAAGTGACAGGTAGTATCTTGGAAGCCTCTTTGGAAATAACTGTATTTTGTGTCATTAATGACATGTTGGGTCTGTTCTAACTGTGGATGGAATTGCCTGCTCACGCGTGTGGAAACTGTCACCATTCTGACCTGGTTTTTCCACACCTCCCTCACCTCAGACGTCTGTCGTTATTTCTAGCTGACACCGCTCCTTTTTATTTATCACACTTGGCTGTGATCCCAGTCTATTTATGAGAAATATAACAACTTATTAGTGGGACATAACCTCATAAGCAGCAGTAGGATTTGCACAATCAACATCTGCTATTCAATAATCTGATTGAAGATTGTCAGGACAGGGTTTTTATTGGAAAGCACTGCACGGTTGACTTGTTCCATGTAAGAAGTGTTGAAAAGAGGAAACAGAATCCATGTAGCTGCATGACAGTTATTTGTCAGGTGGAAAGTCCTGCTTAACTTTACCCAGCATGATATCAGAGGAGCCGACTCGGATCAGTTGAGGTGAAACTGTACGCTGAAACAGTCATGTTTATGTCTGTGCAGGCATTTGAAAAAAAATATAAAACAACAAAAATTATGCCTCATGAGTTTTCAGACTGAACATCAAATCATTAACTGATCCTTAAATAGAGTAAAGTTTGTCTCATCAGCATAGGTCTTTTTAAACTTAGTTACTTCGTTTAAGAAGTCTAAAAAGAGCTTCAAATGTTATGACTTGAAAAAAAAAAAACCCTAAAATGGGATCCTGACTGGTTATTTGTCGCAAATTTTATTGTAGGGATGTGCATGTGTATTTCTAATTCTTTGGTGCAACAAATGGTTATGGGCCATTTTAAACAATATGAAAATTCAGTTTCACAGCAAAATCAGACATTGTATCCCCTTAAACCCAGTTAGCCCTGGTACTATGGTTCCATCTGTGCTGCCACGGTAATGCTATGCAATGGTTGTAGCAATAATCACATGCTGTACATTCATGTAACCAGAAGAACGTCAGCTTTTGGCTAAACAAACTGACTGTCAGACAACGGAACACAATTCAAGCAACAAGCACTTAACCCACAAGGACCCAGTGTGACTTCTGTGGCAGTTTGCAAAAGAATTTTTCTCTCTATTTAACCTTTCTTAGGTGATTTATCACCAATTATTATCATAATGTTATCCTGAATTTTTTTCCCCAGTGAAAAGCATGTCTTTTCTTATGTTTAATTGACTGATGATCATGTAAATGTTCATAAAAGCCCAGAGCAAAGTCAAAGGTGATAACAGAAAAAGACTGAAGAAAAAGTGACTTTCAGTAAAATATATTATTAACTGAACATAAGCCCAGTGTGTCCATCCACTGTCACTGATCAAACACCATGAGTTTTACTGGTGAATCGGTGTTGTGGAACATGATGGTGTTTCTACATTCACTACTCTGAACGCCCAAATGGGTCATATCTGATGACCATAAAAAAATGACCTACTGCATTTTACACCAATTATTTACATGGATTGATAGAATTCGTGGATGAACAGTTTATATCAGTAGTTGCTTTTGGTCGACAGTGGATGTCTGGGTCTTTATTGGTTAAACGGGGAAATATTGAGAATAAGCTAACAGTCGGAGACCATTGTATATCATGAAAAATTTCATAAAACAACTAGAGAAGCACTCGGAGAGTGCAGACCTCCGCCAAGGAAGTGTTTGTACTTTCATCCACTAGATGGCGCTGAATGTATGGCTCACCACCAAAATCTAATCATCTGTAGGATACCCCATTTCTGACAATCTGTGAAAATATCATGAAAAATCCATCCATAACTTTTTGAGTTATCTTGCTAACAGACAAATAGCTGATGAAAACATAACCTCCTTGGGGAAGGTAAAAACCAATGTGATTTCTCACTTCTCAGTGCAAAGCTAACACTAAGCAGGTCCAACAGTCGAAGCACTATTTCTACACTGCAAAAATCAAAATCGTACCAAGTGTTTTTTCTCACTTCTAGTCCAAATATCTCATCACACTTAAAAAAAAAAAGACATAATCACCTAAAGAATATCTTGTGAGGTATAAGAAGTCATTTTTCGACAATAGATCTTGAAAATCTTATTTCAAGAAATCTTACCAAGATAATTTTAGCTTGTTACATTGCCAGACTTTTTTTTATTTTTTTTTTTGCTTAATTCAACCAAAAAAAAGAAGCCAATTGGAAGAAGTGAAAATGATTAAGATTAGTAAGATTTTTGGGAAGTAGATTTTCAAGATCTATTGTCGAAAAATAAGTTCTTAAATCTCACTTACAAGATACTCTAGGTGATTATGTCTTATTTTAAGTGTGATAAGATATTTGGACTAGAAATGAGAAAAATACACTTGGTACAATTTTGATTTTTGCAGTGTATCTGCTGAAACTCACTGAACAAACCAAAGAATTGCAAATAAAAATGTCACATTAAGAAGTGAGTTTTCTCTTACCTTTGCTGTTTTCTGATTATAACTTGATTTGCATATGAATAAAGCTACAGCTATTGGCTAATCCATTGTTTTATGTTGCATTGAAATGCTTCAGACTCAAAGCAAATGTCCCAGGGTTTAACAGGTTTAAGCCTCTTTAAATATTGTTGTAAAGCAGTGTGTCTTACTCTAAACTCCTGTCCGAATTTTTAAAAAAAAACAAACAAAACACACACACACACAATTATTTGTTTTCCAAGCCAGTCCTTTTATGAGAGAAAACATATTTACATTCCATTGAGAATATAGGTTTTAATATATATTATATTTTTTTAAAAGTGTAACTTTGGCTGTGGGTCTGAAGCTCAACATCAAGTTGGCACTTGAATTAACAAAAAAAGTGGTTGAAAGGGTGTTGAAGGCAGGACAGAGTGGGCCAGATTGCTGGAGGAAGTGTGGGAGTGTGTTGCAGGATACCTCCTCTCATCTCCTTTAGTAAGGTTACACCTCTGGCCATCTTTTTATTTCCTGCATCTGTCGAAAGCAGACTCCAAATATTTTGACTCAAGCGAGTGTAAGGCTTGTCTAACAAATCAGCCTGTCAGAGCTGCTTCTCTTTTAGTAGAAGTCTGCTGGCCCACGGAGTGAGTAAAGTAAATGCAAATATGACATGATTCGAGAGCTTGACTTAATGACAAGACATACACTTGTTCTTTTTGTTTTATAATTCGTAATGGGTGAGAAAAGAACATTGACATGCTCACCTATGCGCAGGCACAGATGTGGTGTGTAGGCGACAAAAGCACAGGATGTGTGGTTTGGAGGCAGGAAGAAGAGCAGGAGCTGAAAGGTGTGTGTGTGTGCGTGCGTGCGTGCGTGCGTGCGTGCGTGTGTGTGTGTGTTTAACAGGAGAGTCCCTAAATGTTCAACTGCTACTAATTCACCACCAATAAGAATCTGTTGCCCTACTTTAAAGCCTACAAACTCCTAAAGGTTTCCCCTTATTTTTTATCTTTCTATTTTTTTTTTTTTTTTGCTG
>JAQQZY010000027.1:17648490-17681859 GCA_030068375.1 Ostorhinchus rueppellii | reverse complement strand
TAGGCTCCATGCGACCCCCGTGACCCTAGTGAGGATAAAGCGGGTATAGAAGATGAATGAATGAATGAATAATTCAAGGTTTATCCAAAGGAATATTCAATTGAATTGTTATGGCAAGTGTTTTGGAACTGTCGCTATTCACATTACTAATGGCTTTGACAAACTTATTGATGCGTGACAGTTTATTTATTTCTGTGTCCCATGTACAAAACTTGAAAAATTATCCAACAGCAAGTTTTCTGTACTTCTGGTCTCGTCTAATAGTGGTGCAGACACTTCTATTGGCTTGACTACACTGAAATGGGGTGTGTGTGTGTGTGTGTGTATGTATATATATATATATATATATATATATAAACATGCTTCCTGGTTCATGTTAGTACAATAATTTACTTTGTTCTATCCAACGAATTTGTTCACATCTGTAAGCATTTGTTCATAAGGTTTTGTAGGCCACAAGCTATTATAATATTTATGTAGTAATACTCTAATGTGTGGCATCCTAATATCAAAACTATGAGCAGGGCACATAGGATTGGGCCGGAGCTTTTGTGCCATTTTTCTGTATTGAAGATGGGTGTGTGGATGTTTTGCTTGAACGAAGTTTCTGACCGTATGACCACTCCTTTTTATCTGGTGCAGCATAAGAAGCTTGCAGAAGGCAGTGCCTATGAAGAGGTGTCCACATCCACTCCTTACTCGGAGAACGACATCAGCAATTCCATCAAAAATGGTATCCTGTACCTGGAGGACCCCATCAACCATGTGAGCAGACTCGCTTCTTAGAACTAGATTCTGGATTTGATATTTTCCTGTATGCATTTGGACAATTTTCAAGAATGTTTGTTTTAATGTCTAATACAGCACAGACATGTACTAGTACTCTGATTACTAATGTCTGTTTCCTAATCCTGTTGATCCTTTAAAAATATGAAACTTGCTTTTAGAAACAGGCCTCAACAACTGTCTCTCATTCCATCCCTCAGGAGTGGTATCCTCACTTCTTTGTCCTGACTAGCAGTAAGATCTACTACTCAGAAGAGACTACCAATAATCAGGGAAACGATGATGAGGAGGAGCATAGAGAGGTTAGTAGATTGAAAAACCAAAATGAACTGTTCTAATTTACAACATGTATTTTAAGAACTTTGTAGAATAAGGGAGGGTGGTTTTTAGTTTTTATAGACCCTTTGCAGCATCTGATCCACAAGGTATTACATATTAAAAATGTCCTTTTTTTTATGTCGCTTTACACTTGAACAATTTGGGGTTTTTTTGTGCTGGGAGAGAACTTTATTAATGAAACACAACATGGACAAACTATATAAATTTTAAAGACTTTATACTATATTGGTGTCATTGCTAACAACTCCCTCTTTGTCCTAGGTTTCCAATGGTGTGGACCAGCATGTGACAGAGAAATGGTTCCATGGGAAGCTAGGCGCAGGGCGGGATGGGAGGCAGATAGCTGAAAGGCTGTTGTCTGAGTACTGCCTGGAGACTGGAGCTCCTGACGGATCCTTCCTGGTCCGAGAGAGCGAGACTTTTGTGGGCGACTACACACTGTCTTTCTGGTATTGTCCATGTGGTTTTTACAATCACAACTCCTACAGACCTTTTAGAAATGTAATACAGTTCTGCTGTGGTCGTTTGGTAAATGCTGCATGTTCTGTGGGATTAACTAGGTGACATACTTCCTAATCAATCAATGACGGTCCCTGTATGATTGACTAAATATGGTTGTTGTCATGGTTGTGTTGTGGTCATTCACCTTCTAATGCAAAGAATGTTATGATTACACGTTATAGAATTTGTAGGTATCATAAGCTGTGTTATAATTGTGCTGCCCTGAATGGACTGTCTCATGAAATATGAAGTAAAGAAAAATAGCAAGTAGCCTTTGATGTCATTTGCTACACCAGGCGTTCAGGACGGGTCCAGCACTGTCGAATCCACTCTCGTCAAGAGGCTGGTAGCCCTAAATTCTACCTGACTGACAACCTGGTGTTTGACACACTCTACGCCCTCATCAGCCACTACCAACAGGTGGCGCTGCGCTGCAACGAGTTTGAGATGAAGCTGACAGAACCGGTGCCTCAGACTAATGCCCATGAAAGCAAAGAGTGAGTGTCCATCATTTAAATTTTGTCAGAATTTGTTTGACTTTATTTTGAGTGTAAATTGAAGCTGTTTTTGGTTCAGTTCTGAAACATAGTATAGAATTGCAATCATATGATTATCAATTTTTTGGTCTGGTTTTTTTCTGTGCTAGGTGGTACCACGCCAACCTCTCCAGGAGCCATGCTGAGAACATGTTGATGAGGGTCCCTCGTGATGGGGCCTTTCTTGTCAGGAAGAGGATAGAAGCCAACTCCTTTGCTATTTCTTTTAGGTAATTTAGTTAATTAGTTGACTTAACTTCTTAACTCACTGTTAAAATAAACTGTAACTGATCATTATTCTGTCTGGTATAGGGCGGAGGGTAAGATAAAGCACTGCCGTGTGCAGCAGGAAGGGCAGACTGTGGTGCTGGGCACCTCAGAATTCGACAGCCTTGTAGACCTCATCAGCTACTATGAGAAGCACCCTCTATACCGCAAAATGAAGTTGCGTTATCCCATCAATGAGGACACACTGGAGAAGATAGGCACTGCTGTGAGTAGCACACTGCAGTCACTACTGCATAACCTCCTTCACACATACACTATGACCCTGAAATGAAATGTCCAAATCATTTGGCCTAGACATTAAATGGTCTACTCCATCAGGTCCCTGAAATGAAGTCCATGTACACTGACTCATGTGTGAAAAGAGCAGGTTATTACATTGCATATAACCACCCAAATGTCACCACAATTAAACTATATACTCCAAGTGCCTCTTTGGCAACACTTGAGTTTATTCAGTTGCAAGTATTTCAAAGACATTTACTACAGACAGAATTTTATATGTATTTGCATGTATTTAGCAGTCTGAACAGATCGAATCAGCTTCAGACTTTTATAAGATGGGAAATGCATATAGTTTTAGGCATAGCACTGCTAGAGACTGGCAACATTTAAGGTCTTAACCTTAAATGTCACCAGGTGGTTGGTGGTTTCTTACATGTTATTCGCTTGAACATTATCAATCGGTAAATAAATTTCAATGTGACAGCAATATGACAATACCATTTTGCTGGATACAGTGATGGCTGAAACTTCACCAAGAATATATTTCCTATTTTATTTCATTTCTACTAGCATTTTGCCATTCTGTTTTTCTCTTGCAGCACTGGAATGGAATAGAATAGCTCCTTACTATCACTGTAAAAACATAGTTTAAAACCGTACTAAGACAGTAAACCACAGGTGTCCCAATAATGCCAACATCTGAAAATGCCCCTTTTACATGGATAATCTCCTGTTCTGTATGAAATGGACACTATTAAGTTCACAGTTTCTGTTTTGTAGAGAAGAACTGGCGTGTCAAGTTTCTCTGATCTCAAATAAATGTGACGCGATCATGTAATACATGACTATCCAAGCCTGTCTTTTCCATGTCACTAAAATGCCATGCAATGTGCTGAAATGACATGTGAAGATGTAATCTCTAATCTTAAAGGAGCCCGACTATGGATCACTGTATGAGGGCAGGAATCCAGGTTTTTATGTGGAGGCCAATCAAATGCCTACATTTAAGGTGAGTGCCTCATACAGCGACATTCATATGTATGTTTTTGATTGAAGGTGCGTCACTGATCATGTCATCTCTTATGTTTTTTGTTTTTTTTTTTTTCTTTTCAGTGCACAGTTAGAGCCATGTATGAATATAAAGCCCAGAGGGACGATGAGCTCTCCTTCACCAAGAACGCCATCATCTCTAATGTGGACAAACAGGAAGGAGGATGGTGAGTGACTGGCATAACATTTAGACAGGAAGTAGCGCTTAATTATTGGGTCAGACCATCTGTGGTCGTCTAGGGAGCTACTGAATATTATATGATATATACAGGATGGAATTTGTGGTTAATCTAATCTGTTTTTTTTAATGATGCCAACCTAATGTGAGCATCATTTGATGGTGTACATGATCCCTGCCCTGTCCTCCATCTCTTTGCCTCTCAGGTGGAAGGGTGACTGTGGAGGAAAGAAGCAGCTGTGGTTTCCCGCTAACTACGTAGAGGAAATAAGTCCATCAGCAGCTGAGCCTGACAGAACTGTGAGGATTCACCACTGATCTATCAGTTACTCACTGTCACACATACAGATGCAGCATGGATTATAGATTTGAAATGGATATTTTTTCTCCCAAATCCTCCATCCCTCACTCTTAAGCAGGAGATGACAGAAAACAGCCCGCTGGGAGATCTGCTGAGAGGAAGTGTGGACGTGTCTTCCTGTCAGATCGGTGAGTGGCCCCTCCACTTCCTGTCCTACTCTGAGCTGCAGGGATGCACAGCTGATGCTCACCTTACCACAGGGCATACTTTTCGCTTTTCTGCCTGTCCTGTGGATGCACATGAAGTGATGTTTTCCATTTTACTTGCAAAGAAACACTTACTTACACACACTAACTTTTGTTTTGCATCCCAACTTTTCATAATGTATTTTTTGTGTGATGTTACTATTGCTTGTGTTTTTTCTCAGTTCTGCATGTTTATTGACATTCTCCAGTCCAGTCAATACAAACCCATTAGTGTTGACACATGCTGCCACGCATGGTTGTGGCCTCTGCTAACAACAGTTTATACCCGATTCTCTTTCAATGCTTTTTGTAGTTATGTGGCTCCCCCTAGTGGAAGTTTGTGAAGCCTATAATTATATGCTCTTGTACACTTTGTTCCCACACTTTCTACTCGACTGCTGGCAGAGTAGGATGTTTGTCTTTGTAGGAAGTGTTGATGCTGAGCCATTAGGCACTGCTACTGTTTGTGTTGAGCGCCACATGAATAAAACCCCTCACTGCTGTGTTTAAACTTCAAAGAGTTTGCATTTTAACTTTCCTTGCTGCTTTTTACACATCTTCAGTCAGATAGTATCTGACCAAAAAGCTCAAAAGAAACCACTTGAATTCTTAGAGAATTTCTAACTATTTCACGCTTGCTTTTTTCTGTCTTCTAACAACATAAAATAAGTAAGCATCATTGATATGATACTGAAACAGGATTTTGTTTTTAGTCTCTTTTTATTAAAATTTGAGAGAATGTTTGGACGTTAATGGCAGAAACGTCAGTGTGGTGTTACCATATTTAGTAAAACTAAAAGTTACACCTGCTTTAAGAAGAGTAATAATCTTACTTATTATTTGTCATTATCTTACAATACATTTGTTCAAATAAAATCAAAGAAAGACTTTTATTATGTGTCTTGATTGACATTTTCAGGCATATTTAGACCTTTTTTTTTTTATTGTAAATGGTGCAAACATCAACTTTTATCACAAAATAAATACATAATGTACATTTTTACCAAACTGATGAAGGCTTTAAAAATAAATTTTGATAGAAATTCTGAATCATTCATCTTGACAGCTGTTTTTTTTGGTCCACATCCTATAAATGTGAGTCACTTGGGTGATATATTCTAACGTTAGAACTGTGCCTTTCATAAAGTTTTTCTTTGTTTTCTATTAGTTGTGCGCCCTGATGGGAAGGGCAGCAGGCAGCATGTTTTCTCTCTGGTTCCAAATACCTCTATGCGGACGGGTCCAGTGCTGGATGTCGCTGCCAACAGCCAAGAGGAGCTCAAGGAATGGGTGCTTAAGATACGGGAGGTCACTATGACATCAGAGGCAAAGGTCAGAACTCCTGATTACTTCTTTGTTTCAAAGGGACAATCAAACAAGTTTTGTCCACTAGGATAGTCATAGTCAGTGGTAAAACAAATAATTCAGATGTAAAAGTACTAATAGGGCAATGTGAAAGTACTCCAGTACAAGTAATGTTCAGCATTTACAGCCATACTGAAGTAAATGTATGTGTTATCAAAAAGTTTATAGTTGTGCGTCTGCTCCATTGTTGTGTTTGTTAAATTTCACTGTTTAGTAGAATTACTTTATATACAACCATCATGTCTTTGTTTTCCTGCAAGACCCACGCATCTAAAAACAGGCTGGTTTTCAGCTATTGAACAATACATTTTATGTGCAAAAGAGTTTTTAGATACTTTCTTTAATTTCAAAAGGAGTAGCGTTTAACAATCATTCAGTTGATCACAGACATTCAGAATTTCACTGGACGGGGGGGGTAAATAAAGTTGTAACACAGTAATATGTTGCATAGTACCACCATCTGAATAGTATTTGTTAAAGTGATTGGAATCCTGTAAAGTGATGTGTCAATGTTGTTGTTTTCTTTAAATTTGTCCCTCCTTGCACAGCTGGAAGAGGGTAAGATGATGGAGAGGAGGAAGAAAATTGCACTGGAATTATCTGACCTGGTCATCTACTGCAGGCCTGTGCCTTTTGATGAAGACAGTAAGTATTTGTATTTGAAGTATCTCATCTCTTAACCACTGACAAATCACAGATAGGCTCCTGTCTAGTTCCAATGCAGGTACCGTCATTTTTTTGGTCCTCTTTCCGCGCCTTCCACAGAGATCGGCACAGAGCGGGCCTGTTTCAGGGATATGTCGTCTTTCCCTGAAACCAAGGCGGAGAAGTACGTCAACAAGATCAAGGGGAAGAAGTTCCTGCAGTACAATCGACTCCAGCTGTCCAGGATCTACCCAAGAGGCCAGAGGCTGGACTCGTCCAACTATGACCCTCTGCCCATGTGGCTCTGTGGGTCCCAGCTGGTAGCGCTCAACTTCCAGACAGCAGGTAACAGCCTTCTTTACCAGGGATCCCACAGGGTCTTAAAAAGTCTTGAATTTATGAATCTGCATTTAATACCTTAAAAAGTCTTTAAAAGGTATTAAATTTGATATAGTAGGTCTTAAGTTATGGTGCTATAAACCTGTTGGCTGTGTTGTCTTTAAATGTGTTTTGGAAATATCCAACTGTAAAGAAAGTAGCATTAGTCTACTCAGTTCCACCTGTTCCAACCCAAGAACCAGTTATCGCTAACGCTGCAGCCCAACAGACATGTAGCCGTCGCCTGAGAAAGCTGACTTTGGCAACGGCTCACAAGCGAAAAGTAAGCGTGAGGAAGTGTAAATGTAATAATGCCTGATTGGAGAAAAGATCATTGTCCACCTGGTTGACATGAGTAGAGAGGAACATGTTTGAAGTTTACCGCACCTTCACAATCTATTCAAGGTGGTGGAGTAAATAAATACATTTTCCTAAATTCTAGGAGTCATGAATTTTTGCCAGAATGGCTATGAAATGGGCCTTATATTCTGTTCAAGATGGTCTTAAAAAGTCTTAAATTTAGTTTGTAGAAACCGGTAGCAACCCTGTCTACAGAGATGAGTTCAGTGAATCTTTGGAAGATTGTTGAAGGACCCCCTGAACTCTGTCCAGTAATCCTAATTTGAGCTCTTAAAATGTCTCCTAAGATTTGGACAGGTCTTAAAAGCTGATTGGATTCAGTGAAGTAAAGTAGTGAATTTACTAGCCCACTGTTGCACTCCTGGGAAAACGCTGACATGGAAAGTATCCCCGAGTTGAGCTTCATAGGACATAAATAGGTATTCTATTACTTTGATAATGGTCTTAAAGGCTTGTATTTGTTGAAACGTGCTGTTCACCTGTGCAGTTCAGTGATTTCTTACAGCCGCTTTGTTGTTGCTGTTGCTCGCTCCACAGACAAGCCGATGCAGATGAACCAGGCTCTGTTCATGCTGAACAGAAGGTGTGGCTACGTCCTCCAGCCGCCCATAATGAGGGACGACACCTTTGACCCCTTCGATAAACATACTCTGCGAGGCCTCGAGCAAGTCACCCTTCAGATAGAGGTACAGCGTTTGTGTGACGCCAATGTATGGATTTGTGTCAACTTAATTTAAAAGAATCAAAAATGACTTCCCATCTTACACCCTGAAGGTTTTGGGCGCTCGACACTTACCAAAGCACGGGCGTGGCATCGTTTGCCCGCTGATCGAGATCGAGGTGTGTGGGGCAGAGTACGACAGTGCCAAGCAAAAAACAGACTCCGAAGGTGAGAGAAACTCTATTTTTAACAATGATATTTGTGTCAGAAAAGAGATGCCGCACCACAAGCAAATGCCTGAGCAGTCGCTGTTTACTGGACGCATTATCCTCATGCAATATCCTGTCTGCTCCTAGAAAAACAGGAAGTTGTACAAACAACTATGCAGTGAGTGGGAGTACAATGGGGAAAACATTCCATAGTAAGGACATAGCTGTGGCACTGCTTTGACTGGGTTTTATGGTCTGGGTTTAACTAAAGAAGCATTAAGTGATTTCACACATTGCACTGCACAAGCTTCAAAAGTGGGTTGAGCATCTGAAACCAGCACAGTTTTTAACGGCAAGTTTAATAGTCGCAAATTTAATTGAAAACATTGAGCCCTTTCCACCTCGCTGAAAGAGAAGCAGTGATTAATTGGATTATTTTTATTAGGTCAGTAGCAGCCACGTAAATACCGACATGTTTCTTTCAGTTTTTAAAGCACAGTCATTTCACATTTTTCTCTCCATTTTCCTTCTCTCCAGCTGATAACGGTCTGAACCCCACATGGCCACGGAAGCCATTCCAGTTCACAGTGTGTAACTCTGCCTTTGCCTTCCTGCGCTTCGTAGTCTATGAGATCGACATGTTCAATGACCAAAACTTCCTGGCCCAGGCCACCTTCCCCATCCACGGCCTCAAAACAGGTACACACCGCAAGAATGTCCGCGAGAATCGAACAGGTTATCACAATGTTATTCTACATTTGCTGAGTGTTTTGTCTGTGACTTTTGTGTGGCACCAGGTTGCAGGTCAGTACCCCTGAAGAACAGCTACAATGAGGATCTGGAACTGGCTTCGCTTTTAGTCCACATGGACATCATCAGAGGCAAGGTGAGTGTCCACTTTTAACTCCGATTTGGTCCTTAAACTAATGACTAGAGCCTTTATTTATCCCAGGTTTATACTTCTAAATAATTAGCCATGATTTAGGTCCAACACATGTTTCGATCAGATTCTGCTGCTTCTTCACTCATTCACTGCTTTAATACAAACTGACATCTGAGATTAAAAGCCTGTTATCGTTTCAGTGGAACCGTTCCCTTCTGATGTGAAATATGCGTCTTGAAAGTGTGAATGTCAAAATGCAGTGTGCCTTTGACTTGAACACACACCTGCAGTGACTGAAAACTGACTGAATTCTAATGTTGAAAGTAGTGTGAATGTATTGTTAAATTTAGAAATTGCATGTTGGTGATTTAATTAAAAAGTCTGACTTTTCTTTTAGATCTCAAATGTTTTACTTAATTTTACTTATGAATACATTGAGTAAATGTAAATATTTTTTTACACATTTATTCAGAATTCTTTTGTCTTGTTAGATGTTTTCTTGCCTCATTTTCTTCTTGTCTTTTTTTTGCATGCTTTGTGTCTTGGTGTGTCGTCTTTCTGTCTGTATTTAATGACTAGACGACGCTAAGCTTTTATTTGACACCGAGTAGAACTGGGGTCTATAAATGGTTAACTGACCCTAACCCCTGCACCTAAATTTCAGGTTTCTTTCCACAAATAGAATATAGTCCTCAGTGTGATTGGTTTCAGAAACATTGTGTGTAATGGTCTTGACCTTACTATTACTGAAGCTTTTAAAGATGAAACCCCCCAGAGATGGAACTTGTGTGCATTAATCATCTTTCTCCTCTTCACTGTTTGCCTCCCCTCCCCGCCTCAGGATGAGAATGGAGAGGTTCTGAGCCCGTTCCTCACCATCGGGGCTTCACCGGTGTCAGCATCTGCCCAGGTCGGGCGGGAGCGTTTGGGGGAGTTGAACTCTGTGTCCTCGACTTCGTCCAGCATGTCTCCTCTGCCCCAGTCGCCGGCCCAGGCCATGGCCTACAGAGGAAGGGAGGGCTCCTTCGAGTCCCGCTACCAGTCCCCTCTAGATGACTTCAGGGTGTCCCAGGAGGCTCTGCTGGACCACATGGACCCACAGAACAGGAGGTATGTGTGTGTGGTGTTTCTCAGACGTGTGCGCTTTTGCAGTGAAGCCGTTTGAGTTTCCAGACATTGTTGTGTCTTTGTCTCTACCTCAGGATGTTGCGGAGGACCAGAGTGGGCGGAGAGAACCGTGTGTAAGTCCAAGCCAATCAGGACGCATTTCTGTTGCACCCCCTCAGCCCCCCCCCTTCCACCCAGTCGCCTCTCCTCGTACTGATGATGTCACTGACTGCTGTGAACACTGTTTCCATGGAAACGCCCACCACCGCTTTGGCCTACATTTCAGGCAGCTCTCCCTCCATTCTCCAACTGCCCCCCCCACCACCTTCAGTCTCTCTTCTCCTCTTTCCTCTTTCCCTCCTCACTGCTCTCCTGAAGAGGAGGCGGGGCTCGGACACAGGCAGAAGGGAGGGGGGTGATCTGTGAGGAAACTGACCACCACTGAGGAGAAGAAGAAGAAACGGACGTTCATAGGAGAACAAAAAAGGCTGAAAAAGTTCCAGCTCTGGACTGGTAGTTATGGGGGTGGGACGTCCTCTCTTGTGTTTTAGGTGTGCACAACAGCTGCTTAGTCTGGAGGCTCAGAGAGGGCGTCAAGAGGTATCAGTTTGAAACTGTTCCCCATTAAGTTCCTTTGCTCTTCTCATTTTGCCGTATATGAATATATATATTTATTCCTGCTGTGCTGTTGGCCAGAGAACAGCAGCAGCTGACCTGCTCTCAAAGAGCTTCTGTCTCCATGTTTTAATTATTATAATTATTTAAGCCTTTAAACATTCATAATGTGACTTTTCTTTTTTATGTATATGTGTAAAACACGAGGGCTCTCTACGGCTGTTTGTTTTGTGTCTTTCCTCTCTGCTTTGTGAAGGAAATGATGTGCCTCCAGTCGAACTCGCCCAAACCTTGGAGGGATCTTTAACTTTTTTTTAAGGCATTGGAAAGAAGTCATAGCCTGTTTGTGTGGGAAGCAGTGAGAGAGCAGGCAGCATCTTATTTTATCTGCAAACACAAACACACACATACACACAGCCAGGCTTTTTTATTTTCTAACTTACATTCCAAAAACTGCACATCATTCCATTTTCCTGCACTGCAGGCGCCTTTAAAGCCAGTCTGACACATCGGAGCCTCCATCACCTGTAGTCTTACTCCTCAGTGAGTGTTTTTGTAACATCCGTGTGTGAAGAAGCAGGACCAGGGATTCATCCCCAAGGTTTCACTCAGTGTTTGAACGAAGAGGATTTCTTTTTCCATTGACTCGTGTTACAGGCTTTTTTTTTTTTTTTTTGTGCTCACACAGAGCTGCACCCTGATGCAAAACAATGTGACCATTACTCAGAATCACTCTGATGGTTCTAGTTTTAGAAATGATTTTGCACTTCTAACATTGTCATTTTTACTCGCAGGTAACCCTGTGAATGCTCCACATGTGTCAGTAACTGTAATTAATTATGGAAATTCTAGTCAGTGCAGAGGTATGATCACTGCAGCCCAGTGTTGCCAGGCAAAAGGATTTGGAAGGCTTTGCTTCCCCCCCCCTTCAACTGGCAAGTTGACGTCGGCATAGAAATTGAAATCAGTGTTTTATCTCTGCATGGTAACTATTTCCATAACTGACACAGCTTTATGATAACAGTGAATAAAAGTGCAGGTGTTTTAATCGATAATACTGTGGGTGTAGCTTTAGTTTGAACAGATGTCTTTACTACATTCAGCTTGTCAACACCATTTCCTTTGTTGAAATCTGTACAATAGATGTCTGCCAAGTCTGAGTTACAAAAGAAATCCCATATTGTTAGCCAAGTGAGAAGATTTGCATAAACTGAAAACGCCATATTGCACATCTTTCTGATATTTGCTGCACCAATCAGGCAGCAGGGATCTTTTGTGGTCCTGCTGCCGCGGGGTTTCGCGTAGTATTATGCTTAAGGCTTTACGTCTCACCGTCAGGAAGTGGAGTTTAATTGCTACTGCCTGTGAATTTATTCACAATGAAACGTGGGAAAACGCAGACTTCATGAAGACATCTGCCATGAGGTCGGGCTTCGGCCCAGGCGGCTAAATGCAAATCCACGTTTTTCCCAACTTTAGATTCTCATTCCGGCGCATCCTCATAAGTGTTAGTATAAGTCAGTAATTAAGACTTCTCTTTGGGTAAACGTTAGTGCCCTTAAATTTGTGGGTAGTTTTCATTTCCTGCCGTTGTGGTGTGAGCGTTGGCCGAGGAGCAGCCTGCGTCAGAGCTTGACATTCAGACTGCAGTCGTGTTAACGTGGCTGATGGATGATGAAGGTGCTTCAGGGATGGAGAACTCTAGTCTGTAACTGACGGTGTTGTCTTTCCAGGTTCGTATCAAAAACAGTGTTTTCTCTACATTTTGTGACTATGACGTAAATTAAGTATTCTCACTCAGTGTTGGAGCACTGAGGCGCACCTAAGCCATATGGTATGATTATGAAAAGGCAAAAGCAGGGACAGGGGTCAATACTTGAGGTCTCACTGATTTTATTTTTTTTTTTTTTGTGCATTTGCTCCTAGATTTTCCCAAAGCTCCCATAATTTTTTTTCCCATCCTGCTCCAGATGAATGGCCTTTGTGGCGAGCTGTCCCTCCAATGCTGCGTTGCTCTTACTGCTGTCCTGTCTGCTAATGTCCATGTACCTCAGTTTGTGTAAATGTCCCATCATCCACAAGTCCGGCTCCACACCTGCACACCCACTCAAGGCGTTTCTACTGGTTTAGGCTGTTCGGACCTCTTCTCAGGACTGTTGAGATGCGCAGACAGTGTTGACAGACCTCGCCGACTCCTGTTATAGCAGGATATTTGACCTTTTTGTTTAGTGACTTGAGTTCACTCCCACCGACCTGTAAAGATGTCAACCGACCGGACTAACAGAACACCTGTGGGTGTGCAGAGCCCTGAAGTGTCATAAGTTCTCCCCCCCCCTCAGAGTTTGTCTGTTCTGTACTGACAGTCTCATTTACAAACGCCTTTCTGTAATGTGCCTAAAACTATGGAGAGGAAAAGTATTCATTTTAATTTTGCCTTTCATATGAAACATATTCAAGCCTGAAAAGTAAATAAAATACTTACTACTTTATGACACTGTCTTGTTATTATTCCATTAAAGTGGTGGTAATGGGATTCAGTCAGGTGCTTAAAACACATTTGCATGAGTCAAAGAACAATGGTGTCATTAACACAGGAAGAGACAGCTCTGACTTTCAATTTCAGATGTGAGCAGCAGCAGACTGCAAATCTGAACAGCAGTACTTAAACAGATACAATATTTCATCAAGAAATTTTGTCTTTGTACATTTATTTATCACCTTTCTCTGTATTAAAGAGGATTTGGACCAGATTGTAAGAAGGAGCTTCTCAGTTGGAATTATTTTCTTCTGGTTTTGGCAAAACATGATGTGCATTATATAAACAGTATATTTTTGGTAAATAAGAACTGTTGAAGTTTTGAATACCTGCAACAAAATCAGTTTCCAGTCAACTAGAAATATTTCAACCTCTGAACCAGACAGCTGCTCACCGTCAGTTATTGATTAGCAAATATAAAAAAGGCAGTTTTGATAGTTTTAACCATTTATTAAACTTTCTGGAATTGCACTGGTTGCAGATTCTGAAATGCTGATTATATGCTTCTCTCGGGTATATCTGATGGTAAAATGTACATCTTTGGTTTTGGATCATTAACCCCTTGATGCAAATTCACATAAACTTCCCAATGCTCCAAAATACTATACTTTAAAGAAAAAAAAAAAAAAAACTTGCGTCAAATTTTCTTTTCCCACAACTGGAAATCGATTCAGGCATTAAGGGGTTAAAATATTGCTCCTTGAACATAAAAGCAGTAGCCAGTATGATTTTTGCCTCTTAAACAGTGGAGGTGGGTTAGTTATTTGGTCAAGAACAGCAGATCTTTTAGTTTCACATCATCTGGACATCTGTATCGACGCAGCCCAATGACACTCAAAGCCACCGATGTATTGCATTCTGTTTATTCTGCAAATACAGTCTGTAAAAATTATACATCAAGCCTAAGTATGGAACTCTGGTAGAAGTTCACAGTTCTTTTACAGTCAAATTTATCTCATAAGAAAGTTCCATAAAAACAAATGTACGTACACGTCAGTGACGTAAAGAAGCACTTGATGCTACAACACAAACAAAATTTCAGTCTCAAATCATGTCACCTTTTTTTTTTTGTTTTTCCGACAGCAGGGTGCTTGCCCTCTTTGGATGACTGAATTCCAGACATTTTCCCTATAATTAACAATTTCGTGTCCTCTTGAACCAAAACTATGTACAGATTAGAAAAGAAAAGCGAATACAAAGAGATATCCAAATAAAAAAAAACTTGAGACATGACATGAACATCAGTGCCGTGTTTCACATAAGACAGCCTAGCGAGCACATTCAAGTAAGCCGCGAGCATGGATTCAAAGTGTTTGAGTGCACGATAGCAGAAGTGGAAAAAGGAACATGTTGATATAATAGAAAACTGTTTTTCTTACTTTAAGGCTTCGGCAAGCACCCTGTAGCAAAGAGCTGTGCAGCTTTTCGTACCCCAAAAGCAAACTAGAAAGTCTCAACATCTGCTGAGGTTTCACTCTGAACCACACGTGATCCTTTTTTTTCCTCCATATCTACCCTCTTTTTTTTTTCCTTCCTTTCTCACATCACAGCAGGCAGGCAGAACAAACACAGCAGAAAACACCATCAGCGCCGCCCCTCCCGCCACATCCACCTCCCGCACTCCAGTCTCTACGTGAACTTCCTTCTACAGGGAAAATGGCGGATGAGAGGATATTGGAGAGGGAGAAGGGAAAGCAGGGAAGTGGGTGGATGGAGGGATGAGGGCAGGGGAGAGGGGGGCTGGTGGCTTTCGCGTCCGTCTCACTTCGATGTGGAGGCCAGGCCTACCTCTAGGGGTGTGAGCTAGAAGAGACGGGTGGGGATGGTTTCAAGGTCCGTTTCCATCCAGTGATCCTGTTACAAGCGCATCTGCTGCCTTCGCCTCAGACTTCCAACACAAAGACCACCTGCGTTGTGAACTCCGTCCTCAAACAAAGGCCTCTTCAATCTGTTCCTGTAGTAATTAAAAAGAGAAATTAACATACACCACCTCCTTGCTGTGAACTGGAAAAACGAGAATTAAAAAATGTAAACTGGTGGCAGGCTGTGGTGTGTTTTCAAATACATGTTGCAGCTTGTTCCAATTCTAATCACTCTGTGACAAGGAGGCTTCCACGCTGAAATACACAATTATTTGACCCAAAACGAGAATAAAAAACAGCTGCATGAACAGACTTCACTTGTGTTGCTCGTCATTATCAGTCATTTCCTTATTTCAGTCACAGTCTAGGGTTAGATAGTAGTGTATTCAATTCATTCCATCAGTTGGATTTTCTGTCTAAAAAATCATTACAAACATTACTTAAATTATACTTCAAATTGCAAAAAAGAAAATAACCTGCAACCAGTTTACTCGTAATACTTTCACTGTGGATATTTATACAGTCTTTTCCATCAAGCGGCTGTGTTTTTATATATTTTAGCAAATAACGCACATCGACCCCCTCACAAGTGCACCTTTATTGTCATTTATGTCGTTTGAGGAAATCCTTGAGTTGAATTCGTGCCATACAATACGCTCTTTATGTACATTAAATCTGCCATCGTTTTGTTTACGAAGCCTAAGAGGAAAACAGATATGCACATTGTATACATTTGTTTCAGTGTTTCGTGTCATTCCAGTTCCATTGGGTACATTTCACATGTACAAATAAATGATTGTTGAGGCAGAAAAAGACAATTAAACCATCAATTATAAATGATCCCATTTCATTATAGTATCAGCTGTGTGTTCATCTTATCACGTTATAGTGGTTCATGCGCATTTAGCTGCTTCAGTTAAACCTCTCCTCCTCCTCTTTGAGCCTTTGTCTTTTTTTCAGCGTCTGCATCGTAGACGTGGAGGATCCTACCTTTAGTCACATTCACAGTCTCGTTCGTGTCCGCATGCTCCTCTCCTTTTGTGACTCCACACACAGACTGCTCCATCTTCTCCTCCGTCCCGCCTCCAGTTTGCGGCTCCAGGGGGGAGGATCCCGCCGTTTGAGGCTCCGCCGCCGTTGGACTTGGTGTGACCGGGATGGGCGCCGTCGACTGAACGGCTGAGGTTGGTTCCAGCTGGGGCAACGATGTGGCCTTGGTGGAGAACCAGTACCGGACCAAGTCTGTGGTTAAACCGCTGGCTTCACTCAGTTCCTGCAGCTGTGAGTCCAACATAAATCCACAATGACTAACACGGTGACGCCAAAGCATTAAACATAGTGTAAATACCATCAGGATGATCGAACAAATACCACAGCAACTGGACTCAGGCACACCTACACATCACACACACGCTATTCAGTGAGTGTGTATGGTATCAACACCTGCATAAGAGACACTTGTACAAGTCAATAGACATGATTAAAACTAAACCTACTCACATTACTACTCAATTTAAACTGTTTCTTTACCCATTACTTCGTTTCCATTGTTTTTCCTCCTGACATTATGAAGCAACAGGCACAGATTTAATTTAATTTAATGTATTTAGGTCTGATTAAGCAGTAAAACACATTTGGTGTTCAACAGTCTCTGTCATGTGAGCAGAGTAACTTGTATTATACATATCTGAGTAGGCATTAATAAGCACTTCAACATTATGTAGAACAATTTGGAAAGATAACATTTTTAGGTGAAAACTGTCCAGTTACTGCTCAGTAACACATGGACTTGAAACCGACATCACTTTTTAAGCTTCACGTAAACATTCAAAACATGCGGTTCGACAAATTCATATCAAATAAGACAAAACCTTTTAGATATTATGTCTAAACTATGCTGAAAAGAAATGGAAAAGTCTGTTTTATTGACATGAGAATGTGGTAACGCATGAACGGGTTGCCATGGTAACACATGGACGACACTTTACCGTTGTATGCATCACTCAAAATGTTGACTTATTTTTCAAAACAAACCAGATAGTCACAATGCTTCATTTAATGTATTTAATACCAGTGATATTTACAACTTGTGGTGGTCCATACTGATGTACTGACAGAGGGAAATCGCCTATAAACAGTAGTTTGTGGGTAACAGTTCACAGACAGTCTTTTTAAATGTAACCAGTGTATGAATTCATAAACTTTATCGTTCAGAATTTTAATTTAATTTAAGCAAGACTGTCTTGTGTGTCATTTTGTTGATTTAATGCAGCCTAGCAGAAGGTTCAGAACGTGTCCTGTACTGTGCAAGTGGTATTTTAAAAAGGATAACAAGTTCTAGAAAATAGAGATCTTTAGCTGAAAAAATGAGCCTATTTGATAAATGATGTGTCTAAATTTCCTCTTTCATGTTGATGTTCACTTTCACTTGATCTGCTAATCTAATCTGCTTGATTTGCTAATTTACAAGTACCAGTAGGAGAGTTCCAAAGCTAAAAACTCAGCATGTTCATATTCACCCAATCCTTCTGGAACGTATAATTAAAAACAAGCTTCACGACTGTTATTTGACAGTTAACATCAACTATAAATAGCTTCTTTGACCAGATTTACAAGACTATTTTGGCTGATAATGTTACTAGCCATTTCTTTATTTCATTTTTGTTTTTATTTATCCCCTCGACAAAGAATTCTTCAAAAAAAAAAATAAATCTAAAAATAGTTGCTTTTTTTTTTTTTAGAAGTCTTTCAGCCTTTCATCTTGTTATCTTTGAAGTTGCACCGATTCATACAAATTTATGACAAAATCTTTGATACAAAACAGATAAAGGTCTGCCACTGCCATCACTAAATAGATATCAAATATGCAAATACTGATACACTGGTGCAACCATACCGAAGCTTCTGAACTTGGAAATGTGAGTGAACATACTTGATGATTCTGTTTTCTTTACCAACAGTACATAACGTTTAACATCTAGTTTAGTGCTGTCTTTGCTGCTGTGACTCCAGACTAAAGTAAATGTCGACACAAAAAGGGATGAGAGAGCGCAAAAACAAAAACATCTGCGGGCGACCGGGCTCCAAAAAAGGTGAAAAAATATTGACCTGTGCTTATGATACAACCACCAACAGCAGGAAAACACACAGTTTGAGCAGCTTTAACAGAATAAATGTGTCTCCACTTCAGTATTTGAAACCAGAGTTCAGTACAGGACCTCAGACATCTTTATATGACCCCTGACCTGTCTTTCCAGCATTCATTGTGAGAAAGCTGTCCCAAAGTAATGCTCCCTTTAAAAGGGGTGATATGTAGATTTTAAGTGGAGTCATGCATTTTAAACATTTCCTTGTCGTCCACATGAACTGCAAATGCTCTGCTGGGTGTGAATTTTTCATTAATTCAACACCACAGGTCCATCTTCAATCCTATTTGTGAGTAATGACACTAGAAAGGTCGTTTTGAGCGCTGGCCCTTTAAATGCAAACGACCCACTTCACACCCCACCCGCTCCAGGCTGTTGACTGTGCTGCTCTGTCCTGTTCAGCCACTTGTGTTCGTCTGTCCCATTCAACCAGCAACTGAATATTTTAGGTTATCGGCGCGAAGTTTGGACATATTTCCAGTATGGACTACAACCTCTGCTGCTGATGAACAATTATGGAGTATTCCAAAAATGCTCATCTGAACTAGTTATAAAACAGAACAAACTAAGCAAGAATTGAAACGAGTTGTAGAAATCCACTCAATTTTTGCTGGAATTAAATATAAAGATAGCTTTGCAGCATCTGGAGGATTCAAATTCAGACTTTATGGACTATTAGGGTCCAAATACACAAATAAATGAACCACAGACTAATAAAAAGTGGGTTTAGCTAAATATGAACCCTTTACATTCTTTTTTCAGTCTTTGTTTAAGCTACAGGTTTAATAAGTTGTGTTGATGTTTATTACCTGTAGGATGTATAGCATGGAGGAACCAACTACAGTCTAAAACAGTCTCAAATCTATTCCAGATGCATTTCTAATCCAAACATTAACAGAACACTTTGAAATTACTCCGTTCACATAAGTTTACATCAACACTTTATTCCCAGTAATTATATTATGTGGACAAAAGTGTTGAGACACACTGAATTCAGGCGTTTCATTGCCAACATAAACCTGGGCTACAAAGTGATTATGGCAAATATAATTTTACATTACAATAAAAACCTTAATTTTCTTTACAGATTCCAAAATGCCTTAGTTATTTTTTAACTTAAATTATTTTTTACCATTATATTTGTTTATGTTCAAGCTCTCAATTTTTGAAATATGGCCATCAATAATCACTTTTAAAAAAATAGTAAATAACTATCTGGTTTCCTCAACTCTCATTCAAATAGAAAAATCAGCCTTTAAGCTCAAAACAAATATTGATTGGACAGTTATATTTATTAACAAAACTAACATGAATGTTATCATGATATTTCAAATCAATGGGATGTGATATGTCTGTATATTTTTGTCCATATAGTGCATTTTGTTTGATTTTACATCATTACAAATACATTTTTTTTGTTTTGTTCAGAGTACAAGTTTGTGTACAGTAAAATATTGTGCTGCTGCTGATACAACTTGTAGTCCGTACCTGAGCCTCCTGGAACCTGCCATGGTCGTCGAGGTGGGCCTGGAGGATCTGTGCGTTCCCCTTCTGCAGGTCTTCCTCCAACGCTGTGTCTTGGTACGACTCCAGCCACTTGAGCTGGCTGTTCTTCTGCATGTAACGGCAATCTCCGAACCAGCGCACCACCTCAGGCCTGGGCAGTCCGGTGGATGCGATCAGCTCGTCGTACTGGGCGGCGCTGGGCCACTGGGTGCGGGCGTAGATTTGCTTAAGCAGGTGCAACTGGTCTGCTGTCTTCCTGCCTCGGATGGTTGTCGTTTTGGGGGACTGGGAGGATTTGGGCGTTGGGGTGGAGGTGTGGGATTGTTTGGAGGTGGAGGACTGGGTGGGGCCTGGGGAGGGGGAAGGTGAGCTGCTGGGTTGAACAGTGGGGCTGTTGGACCCTTCGCTCTCTGCTTTACCGTTGGCCTCAGTCACCTTCAGCATCTTCAGGTTAATTTTAATAGGGTTGACTTTCAGTTCTCCTGAACTGTCCTCTTTCTGTTTCTCATCCCCATCAACCTCCATCTTCTCCTCTTCCTCCTCCTCCTCTTCCTCTCTCAAAGCACGCTCTACCTCCTCTTTCTTTTTCTCAGCTGATAACTTCTTCCTCCTCTCAGCAAACCAGCCATGGATCTCCCTTCTGGTCATTTTGGTCTCAGTTCGCAGTCTGTCCACTTCCTCTCCAGATGGATCAGGATCCTGTGCAAAGCTGGCCTCCAGAGCCCTCACCTACAGAAACAACATCAGGGTAAAATTCATGCAAACTCTGACCTTTGTGTGTGTTATCACGGTTTCTGGCAAGTTCTGAGGTACATGCTTCTAAAACTTTGTGGTCATCTTATTAGAAAAGTAAAATATTAATTACTGTTTTTAATTTTTATTCATGGTGATATGCTTTACAGCCAGATAATGTAGCAATAATGGACAATTTAAATAAAAATGCGAGTCTTATGTCCATGGCCTGTTAAAAACACAAAGTGTTTTACCTGGTGTGGTTCTCTCTCCTTGTACCGGATCGCTGTGAAGTCGGGGGAGGGTGCTCTGGGAGTGCGACGGGAAGGTGTGGTGGGAGACGTGGGCGTCTGTGTTGCTGTTGGACTCAGAGGTGCAGTGGTGTGCTGAGGTGTTTTGGCACTGGAGGTACTGCTACTGTCAGACAGATCCACAGGGTTGGCACTACCAGCAGTGCTGCTCCCTGGAGTACTCGCAGCACTCCCTGTTCCTCCTGCTGTTGAGGACTTGCCCTGTCCGCCTGTGGAACGTGCCCCTTTCAGGTTACGAAAGTGGTAACGGCGGTCACTGAACCACTTACGAACTTCTCGTGCAGTGAGCCCGGTCAGAGCGATGAGGCGGTCCAGCTCCTCCTGGTCTGGAAACTGGCTGACCTGAAAACTATCCTTGAGTGTGCTGAGCTGCTCCTGGGACTTCTTGCTCTTAAAAAAGCTGGGGTCCAGGAATGTGTTGACAAGTGTCCGAGAGCCCGTTGTGCTGCTGGAAGGTCCTACAGGGGATGGTGAAGGAGACTTGGAAGCAGGAGAAGCAGCTTCATCCATTTTGAAGACAGACAAGTCACTGGAGGATGAGTCCACGTCATCTGGACTTGTGTTGTTTTTGCTGCTGCTACCATTAGTATCTTTACTCTTCTGTCCATCACCACTGGATTTGCTTTTACCGTTATGACTTTTGCTGCCTGTGGTGTCTTTTTTATCACTTTGCAAAATGCTGGTGCTGTTGACTTTGCTGATATCAGTGTTTTTACCGTCACTGTTGCTTTTAGCAGCAGTCAAATGGCTGTTAAGATTACTATTGCTCTTATCACTTGAATTTGCATTAGCACCACTGTGTTTACCATTGACACCATTCCCCTTGGCGGTACCGGGATTGCTGCCTCCCAGACTAAGGTTGATGGCACTACCTTGACTGCTAGTACTAACACTGCTGCTGCGCCCTCCTCCACTTCTGCTGCTATTACTGGTGCTTATTACATTGCTTCCACTACTGCTGCTGCCCACTGTCCCCACCACCATGCTGATGCCTTTGTCTGCCACCAAGGCTGCAGCAGGACGGGCCTGCATCATGGGACGGGCAGCAGCCTGGGGCTTTGGTGTGACGGCGAGGGCCACAGGAGCACTGCTAACCTGAATACCATTGGCCATCACAGGCTGCGTGACAATCACCCCACCTTGGCTGACAAGGGAGCCCTGGAGGATGTGAGGGATGCCTGTAGCCCCCAGTGAAGCAGGCAGAACGGTGATGGTGTGTTGAGCTGGACTGTGGTGGCTCTGAGTCTGGTTCTGTGAGCTGGAGGGCGCAGTCTGAATGATGGTATTGAACATCTTCCTCCTGGCCTCCTCAATCTCCTCAGGAGACCAGCTGATGCCCTGCTTCAGTCTCTGGGCAGTGAACCAAATCTTGATCTGCTCCTCTGGGAACTTGGTGACTACAGTCAGGTAGCAGAGCTCTGCTTTTGTGGGGTAAGGGAATTTACTAAAAGAGGTCTTCAAAAAGGAGGAGTTGTCCATGGAGGCACTGTAGGTAGGGATGCTGCTCAAAGGAATCATCACCTGGGATATAAATTATAATAATATTTGTTCCAGTTTTACAAATGATGCACAAAACAGCTAGAACAAAACATGATGAAAATAAATAAATTACCTTAGGGAGATTTTTGGAAGAAGACGAGGATGAAGAGGAGACATTCGTGGAGGCTGTGATGGGAGCAGATTGATGCACGTTTCTGTTCTGAACCACAGAGACCACCTGGAAGAACAAAAAAAAAATAAAAAAATATTTCAGACTTTATTTCAAGAGAGGAAAACCAGACAGTGTTGCATAGATAACTTTTTTCTATCAAATTTCAGTTATTCTGCAACAATTTTAATAAACCAGTTTATTGATTATTTTAAAAAGTCAATATTCTGTTTGAATATGGGAACTACTACCTTTTATACCAGCAAAATTAATATATTTGGATCTTAGTTTGACAATAATTCACCATTTATGAATATTTGTAGTACAAAAAAATGTGTTGAATAAGTGAGAATATAAAAGGCAGATTAGGCATAAATTAAAGATTAACATCTCTACCTGTGTGATGGGGGTCTTGAGCATTGGTAATGCTCCAGAGCCGTTGACTATCTGGATTGCTGAGGGAAGAGTGACTTTAGTGGCTCCATTGTGGACAATAGTGGGAACATGGGTGACCGTCACTGCAGCAGTTTCTTTTCTTTCAGTGTCTCTTGAGCCTGAGACAGAGAGCGGGTCTGACAAGGGCTCGTCAGAAACCGGGTGAGACACAACTATCCGTTTAGGCTCCGACTTTCCCTTCAGCATCCTCATAATTGGGGTTTTGCTGATAGAAATCTCACTGTCCTTTGCTGAGTCTGCCCCATTCACCAGATTCTGCTCCACCACCATCCTCCTGTCCCTCTTCCTCAGCTGCAGAGTAGTGTTTAATGTGCTGGGGTGAACCCTGGCATTGTGCAGGGCCAGCCCCTCAAACTTGGGCGCTGAAACCCCGCAGCTCACGCAAAAGAAGCTGGGGTCTGCACGGAAGTCTGGGTGCCCAGTGTATACATGATCCAAGAACAAGTTAAGGTCATGGGTTTCAAAGTTACAAGGCCTACAGGTGTACGTGCCAGCACCGTCTTTGACAGCCTCCTCTGTCTCAGTTTTAGAAAACTCTCCAAGATCCGGGGGGCTACTTCTGTCCCCTCCAGAAATTCTGGACTGACGGAAAAGCACAGGAGAGTCCCGGTCCAGCTCCTCTGCAGGGCGAATGATCTTGCTGGGAATCATACAAGGAGTCGTAGATTTCCTCTTGCTGGCCATGTTGTGACCACAGGGAGGGGAGGAGTTGGTCAAATGGCTGCGGGTGGGGTGTGATTGAGAATGCGGGTCGTCGCTGCTTGACTATAGACCAGGCATGGGGGTGGGAGGAAAGAGGGACATGGCTGTAGCACTGGTCATTTGCTTGTAGTTCTCACTGCAATTTAGATGAAAACCTGTAATTAAAGACAACAAATGTTTTAGTTCAAGTCACCAGTCATCATGCACTTAGATACACCTGTAATTTGATGTGTTGGTTTGCTCAGCAGAATAAGAAAATACACAAGAGGGAAGAATCAAAGGAAGGAAGATGGGACCTCTTACATTACAAATACAGACCAGTTTCCTCAGTTGCATAAAAACAAAGACAAGCTCAATGTTTGCAGGTAAGAAGCGGTGGCAATAAAGGTAAAAGTAGCAAGGTCTTGTGATAAAGTTCAGATGAACCTCTTCAAATCCATTGTTGCCTGTTAAGGCAAAGTAAATCTCAGCTCCACCACTCCATGAAACTGAAGGCTATCACTTTTATGAGGGCATTGAACAAGCTCATTCTGCCTCTGAACTGAGGGCTTTTGGGGAGAACTGCTGTCCTATCCCCTTCTCTCCCCTCCCCCACAGAACTGTCTCACTTCCCCTCGTTCAGACACACCCCCACAGAGAGACTACATTCTGTAATTTTTTTTTTTTTTTTTTAAATCTGCCATTTCTCCAAACACCTTTCCAGAATCTGCGACTGCTCCCTTTACTCGTAAATGTATTCATTAAATCAAGTACTGCTTGAAAAATCCACAAGATGACACTTAAACAGATGTTCTTTAGAAAACTATACTCACATCTAACAAGAGTATAAGCAAAAACTAACTGATGGAAACCCATGGACCTGAATGGGGAACATTTTTACTTGAGCTCTAGATCCCTGGTTTCCAAACAAAATGGCGAAACTTCCTGTAGAGTAACGTCTCCCTCCTACACGCCAACTGAGAGGTGGTGATGCAGTGTTGGAGGACAGCTCTAGGGCAATTACTCTCCCAAATCACTCTGCTCCGACATGACACCTCATGCACAGACCAGCCAAAGTTTACAAGGGTTCAGCAGCTCAGGAGTTCAACAGGAAAAGTCATAAAACTAAATAAAAGTCCAATCTCTCTCTTGAAATCTGATCTAGTTTTTCTACTGCACAGCATATACTACCATTCCTACACACACACACACACACACACCCCACAATTTCCATGGAAACTTCTCTCCAATTGTGTCAGCCCAAGCAACAAATACAACAAGAACAATGTGACAAATAAAAACACTGCCACAGCACCACCATCTCTCTCAGGTTAGCAGCACATTGCAAGTCAGCATCACAGTATGTCAACTTTCTCATCTCTAATCAGATGTAATTTTTAACAAACACAATTACCGCTCTCTTTCAAGTACCAAAAGAACACTCACAAAGCCTGGCTTTGCCGCAGAAAGGTCATGGTACATTAGCTGGAAAAAAAAAAAAAAAAAAAAACAGTTAACCCTCACAGGTCTGGTGAGCCACAGATGTCCTTTCAGAGTCAACCTATTGACACTAAAGCCAGAGTGAATGCATGACTTTGGTTTAGTTAGCAATTAAACCAGTTCCCCCACAGTACATGCAACATCACCTCTGTTCCATTTTTATATCAACATAAATAATACTCCACTAAGTTACTGATAAAAACTGAAATTGAGTGTTCAGATAAAAGTAATATCATGTTTACTTGCTGGATGGAGTGTGAGGGGTTAACAGGCAAATGAAGTTTGCTACTGTGGAGGGAACGTGATGCCCCTTATTCCCCCATACACCCCCTAGAGAGAGTAACTGCCCTTGGCTGGGGCTGTAGTGTACCCCTCCTACTCCCCTGCCATTCAGTTCTGCATCAGGGGGCACAGTGCTGCCAAGGCAGGCTGATCACATGACCTACACAAAGGCTTATGGGTGGGCAGTTCCAGCCATCCATCACGTGGTTGTGATGGGTGTGGGTGGGTAGGCGAGAGGAGAGGGAGAGCGAAAAGAGAGGAGAGGATGGTGGGGGATGGGCAGTCGGTTAAGGGTGAGGAGGCGAGGAAGGGGGGGGGGGGTGTGAACTGTCGTGGAGGAAGCACTGAGGTGTTTCAGAGAGGAATTTTCCTCCATTACCCCCCTCTAACCAGTCAACTCCACCCCACCCTGCCAACCCCCACTCTTCTACGCCACCCTTCATGCTCCAAACTACAATCACACAGTCCTTTCCTCCACCCTGCTTCCACACTGCACTGCAAAGCCTGGAATGTTCCACCCAGAGATCTTCAGCTGGTGGACATAACCTGGAGCCTGGAGTTCAGCCTCAGTGTATGCATCTGCATATGCATGTAGTGGTCCACGGTCTCATGCAAAACTCTAAAACAAACTGTGAATGCAGTGCCTCCATTTGCAGGAATCAAGAACAGTTAACACTCACATGCAATGCATCAGAGACAAATAACTTCACATGAAACACTGACGGTATTAGAAACCATAAATACATGTGCTCAGTCACCCGCTGAGATCAACAGGCCTTAATGTGCACATGAGAAATAAAAGGCGGTATAATAAAGACTGGGCTTCTATTGGTGAGTCAAAATGGGCAGCTCATGTCTCAACAATGTCAGCCGCATACGAGTTTGTTGACTCACTGGTGTGAGCGCATCAAACAACAACTTAAATGTGAAACTCTACACATGCATAGGGTTGACTGACCATGAGGTGATGGTGGGTTTGTGTCTGTTAGCATTTGCATGTGTGGGTTTCCTGTGAGATTGAAAATGCAGAGGGGAGGTGGGTGAGGTGATGGTGGGGTGGTGTGAGCCCATGTGTACTCGCATTTGTGTGTATGTGGCGAGTGGGGGTGGATGTCTGCATGCCTGTGTGTGAGGCTTGTTTACTGAGATTGTGAGTTACCATGTTTTCAGTTTGTGCAAGTCAATGATGTCCCAGTGACGTGAGAAAACATCATATTTTGTTTGTGCTCTTGGTTCATTACCTATATCGTCTATGGTGCGTCAGTTATTCAGCATGACCTTCTTTCATCCCATGGCCTGACTGTCGTCTGGGCCTGGGCTACATCCTCAGAGTACAGGCCAATAATAGCACACATACACACACACACACACACACACACACACACAAGAAATCCTACTGCCTGGCATATTAGTTCAGCTAGATGCAAACCACACCACTCCTCTTATCACCTCACTGAAATTACAGGTGTAATATTTGTATTTGTTGGTGCAAGACATAATAAGATGGGAGGTTCATTTTGTCTTTTGCCCAATCGCCTTTTTCTTCTCTCTTCCTGTCTCTTCACCCTTGCTCCCCCTCCCTATCCACCCAGCTCTGCACCCTCTTGCCCCCCACCCCCACCTCCTTTCCCCTCCCCTCCCACTGTTCCTTCTTCTCCTAGCAAGTTTGGCCCAGGGAGACAGGTCGGCAGCACCACTGGTGTGTTACTGTCCCCATGGCAACCACCTCCTACCCTCTCCACCAGCTCATTTCTCTAAAGCACATGCGTGTTTACCCACACACACACACACACACACACACACACATATGGTTACTCAGATCCACACACCTCCTATGCCATCCAGTCCCTGGCTCTAGTGGGGCCTGTTTGTTCCACACACCCCTGTGAGTGGTATTTGGAGAGTCCCTGCCCTGCTCCTATTTCAGTACCTCCCTCGCACGGTGTTGATGTCTCCTAGCTAGGTGTGGTCGTTGCCACCAAGGCATGCTATTGGTCAGAGCTGATGCTGTCTCTTCCGGTTAACTTGAGTTCTTGTCCAGTCATCTACTTCAGCAAAGCCCTGCTCCAGACTCTATGTGGCTCTTGTGTTTGGCCTACAGTGGCCTGAGGCACGCATGGCTCCTGGTAGGCAAAATAGAAATGGAGACAAAAACAGGCCTGAAACCTTAACAGATACCATCTCTTTCAGAGAAGAGAACCACATCAATCCCAAAGTGTTATCAAGCAATTATCAGGTCTGCACCAAAAAAAAAACAACAAAAACCCTGCATCATTGTATATGCTGTACCAAATGACATAAGATTTGCCAATTATTTAATGGACTCCCACATTAAACAGCAGCTCCTCAGTTCACTCACATCTTTACAGACCTCAACTTATACATTTAGTGCACCTAAACATCTGACGCCATCTCAGATCTCATGCAGCACTGGTAACACTCATCAGAAAACCTCAGTGGCATTGTTCCTACAGTGTCATTTCATGCGCACCCGAGTCCTGTTTGGGCCGTTCCCAGGTCAGGGAGTGGATGACTGTGTGGGCTGCATTGCTGTTACCACTGCCAGTACATGCGTTAAAACTGGGTTGCTGAGAGGAGGGAGAGAAAAATGGCGGACTACCATGCTCTGTGCTGTCCAACCTAAAATGGCTGACATCACAAGCTGTTAACCAGCCAAGCAGAGCTGAGGCTGCTCCTGCTGCTGACCAAAACCTGCTAGCACTGGAAGTATGACTGGATCGCACTGTTCTCCACAACGCCTGCAAAAAAAGGCTCCTGACAAGCAGATGAATCGTTTTTTGCAGTCATACTTGGTAGAGATCTGCAAGTAAGCAGTCATTACAAAGGGTCAACACACAAAAGGGATCAAAGTTTTATTCTTAATGTGAGAAAATTCCAGGAGTCAGACACAAAAACCTTTAGAACAAGTCAGCAGAAGAGCAAAAGATTCCATTAGAGGAATAAAAAACAACCTGGAAGAGTAGAAGAAAAGACTTCAACACATGAAGCACCAAAAAAAAAAAAAAAAAAAAAAAAGTACAGGGCCGAAAATCCTTACATAGACAGGCAAAAAGGGAATTTAACTGTGTCAGCTGCAAAACTACAAGGAAGGAGAGCAAGGAGGAGAGAAGAAAGAGGCAGGTGGCGGTGATGGAGGGAGAGCGAGAGGGAAACGAGTCAATGAGATGTGGAGACACAGAGTTTAAAAGCACTATGAAACAACAAAATGAGGCCCATAATAGTAATAATAACAATAATTGTAACAATAATAACAACAATAGTGCTGTGAGTATTGGTTTTCCCATTCCATTTCCTGGGCAATAACCTGAAAAGCAACACTTTTCTCAGTGTCAAAGGTGTGTGCTATCAACAGATACCTGGATTAAGCTGCATGTCTATGCCTGGGACTCACGTGGACATGAGACACAAATTAGCTGTCTGGGAAAGGCTGGCTCTAATCCCCCTGACTTACGCACTCAACACTGATCATAAGTAACAAAGAAAACAGCCTCCAAACTCATAACCGGCTGGCAGCAGACATGGGATACTCACTTGCTCATCATATGGAGAGTTTATTAAAAGTCTTCCAGCTTTGTGTCAAGTGCACATGTTAGGTGGTCCAGCAAAAACACATTTAAGAATATATGGGAACATCCTGGTATAGACAGAGTGACATGCTGTTTTCTGATGAAACAAAGAGGTGAGAGGTCAAAGTGATTGAATGTGATTAAATCAGAGGTGTCAAACATATGGCCAATGGGCAAAAATCAGCCCACCAAATGGTCCAATGCAGCCATGGGGGTGAATTTGTTTAACAAAAAAAAATTACACTGAAGTCATTAACAATCAAAGGTCTCAAAACCATTTTATATTAGGAGCCACATACAGCCCAGTAGGAACTCAAGTGGGTCAGACCAGTAATATACTATCACAATAACCTATAAATACTGACAACTCCAGATTTTTCTCTGTTAGAGCAAAAAAGTAAAATTACATGAAAATATTTACATTTACAAAGTATTCTTTCATTTAAAAAATGTGACTAGCCTAAACAAATATAAACAACATGAAATTTCTTCACAAAAGTGCAATTTTAACAGTATTTTGTCTATGACCAAATGTTTTGGGTCTTTGTACATCCACTGTGGTCTTTGAGTTGTGATGCACATGTGTAAATCATAAGCGGAGGCATAATATTGTTACAGTGTAATATATTTTCTTAAGGCTGTTAAGATGTTATTCACATCTTTTTAAAATGATACTTTGTAGGTATAAATATTTTCATAATGTAATTTTACTTTTCCCTGGTCCACTTGAGATCATATTGGACTGGATGTGAAGTAAAATCAGTTTGACACTCCTTGATAAATTATATTAAATTATAGTTATTATTAAGTGGGCTGGTTGCTAAAGCTAACATGTTATCAGTGCGGTTTCTGCCCCCACTGTATATGAATATAATATTAAAATGTTGCGCACAGTAATATAACATTGAACTCTTTCCCGTCAGTCTGTGAGCGCAGCAGCGTCAAACATTTCCGAAAATGATGCGTGTTCACCTTCCGCTCAAGTTCGGCGGAGTGTGCCCCAACTTAACGGGCTCGTCTTGGTTATTTATTAAAAACATTCAAGTCTATTCTGAGTGAGGGGGAAAGGCAAACCCCCAGCCCCAAAAAACTCCTCTCTCTCCTCCCGTTGGCTGTCGCCATTTTAAGCAGGCGACATGCAGCTGGCCAGCACCGCGGAGCCGTAGCGCAGCCCGCAAAGGTAGGCACCACGACAAGTTTGGGACCGTGAAACACTCGTGTAAATATGCGTGATAAAAGCCCACTCACCTCACTTGGTCCGAGCTCAGTGTCAGCGGCGCAGGTTGGTAAAAGTTTACAATGATATCGCCTGTGACGGGGAGGTCGGGCTTCACTGATGGTAACTTGGAGGTGGAAGCCCCCCTATGTCCATCCGCGGGTGATAACCGTGACACCGGACACGCACCGGACGCTTCACCCCCCTCCTCCACCACCACCACCACCACCTCCTCCTCCTTTTCTCTTTGCGCTTGTTTATTTCGCCTGGCTCTCAGGGGTGAAAGCAAGGCAGTGGAGAAGAAGAGGAAAATACGACCGACGTACCGAGGGAAGAGACGGACACGTGACAGAGACGTCACTGACGGTGGAGTTGGCGTGAGAGCTCGAGCTCCGCCGTGGAGAAGGCGCGAGCTAGTGAGTCAGACATCCCGTCCTGTGTCCGACCCGAGAGAGGGAGGGGGCAGGTTGTGTGGGTAAACGGGGTGAGACGCTCACCTGTACCGGTTAAATGTGATGTTAGAGCGGCTCACACCTGTCCCCCTCCCAGGTGACCCCGCTTAAAGACACAGTACACCCCACGCGCATTGTCTCCGTGTAAATCCCATCTGCTGCCAATAAACCTCTGCTGAAAATACATAAAAACATCGACATTTGATTTAATAATTTTCTTCCTGATTCATTCGTTTAATAACAGTGGTTTGTTCTCATTTGACTTTATATCTGATAAACATTTTAAGGGAGCCCTGATTTCTTATCTACCCTCAGGCCACATGAGTCTGTGTATGAATGGAGTTTTAACATTCATACTATTACACATGTGTCAGTGTTTGAAGACAGACAGGCTGTCTGTTTTATGGTTCATAAAAAAGTACAAAGTGCAACACACAAACAAGTATGACGAAGTGTTTCATAGATGAGTAGTCAATGTCCAAATAAAAAAAGTGATAATAAAAACGTGTCATTAAGTTTAAATTTGACCACAGATCTAATTACCCATGTTAATAAGTTACAATTACACTAAACCAGATCTATATTATAAACAAATATATGCATACATATGTAAATACAATTAAAATTTTTATCTTGAATGTGATTGCACGACAAGTATTGTTAGCAAATTGAAGCATTAATAGAGTGTGTGCAGTGTTTTACAATTATATCAGATTTTTTAGTCATATCACTGCTGCACTAATGTACATGTTGCATTTTACTCATGTAGATGCTTAGGTGTGAGCTCATTTGATCTTATCTCCATGGTTTAGTTCACACCCTTGTATCATATTTATTAAGATCGTCATATGTTTGTAGCTTCACTGTCCTGTGAGAATCATAAGGTTCAGTGTTGTCATAAAAAAAATAGCCCTGCTTTCCAGCTAATTCAAAATGTGGTGTAGGAAGTATGAAAATCAGAATATCCAAAAGATACATATTTTAAGATGGGTCTCCACAGGAGAGGAGAGGTAGGAAGTTCAATAAAAGTATAAATAAGTAAAGTACCACAAATTTAGTCTGTCTACAATATTTGAGTAGAACATTCCAACACTTCTAAATCGCTTTATTCTCCCAAACTGATATACAGACAAGATGACAAATTAAAGGAAAAATCTACATAAATTGATGTAAAGCTATGCACCACCCCACTCTTGATGACCAACAAATTCCCTCGTGGTGTTTTGATGAAACATTGGTCCAAAACCTTCCTCATTTAGATTGTGCTTTAGTGAGTGTGAAGGCCGTAGTATATAATTCACATCTTTTCCAGACTCGACAGGCTGTTCAGGTGGCTTTGTCATCCTGAAAGACACCACTCATCAGGTTACAATAAGGTATTTACTTACATAATCCACCTTGGAACACCCAGAAAGACACCCCAAATGTACTCATGTTATTATACATCAGTTTCCATTTTATTATTAGGGACATCTATGGCAGAACAACTTTTTTTTATAAAGTGCATGACATTCACAAAGACTATTCAGTGTGCTTTACATAAATGAAGGAAAGAGCCAGGTGACAACAAACAAAGTGCTTAAACTATAGAACATCCAATTGATTTTAAAAAAAGCTATGAAATATACATAATTAAGATAACATTATCTGCACATTATTGTCATTTTTTTAGTACTTCTCATAACACAGCTAATTTCACAGCGAATAAAGTATCCTTATATATCAGAGCAGGGTTATTTATTTATTTATTTATTTATTTATTTATTTATTTATTTATTTATTTTCTGTAAGGATGTGTAATGTATGCAGACAAGCAATACTGCTCCAAATAAAGATGGCAACACATTCCCAGATAATTCCATTTTGAATCGAAATAGTAATTAAAATGCCTCTGCAGTGACAGTATGTTAATACATCTAGTTAGTATGGAAGCACTGACAGGTCAAGACCTTTTTTAATACTTATTTTTGGCCCTTTTGTGCCTTCATTGGACACTGGGAGTTTAAAGAGATAGAAAATACAAGGAAAGACTGTGTGGAGATGACATGCAGCAAATAGCCTTAGCTACTTCAAGTCCTCATCCGATACAAGCTGCATTCACATACTCAGAAGTCCTTCACACTTCGTTCATCATATAATCTGATTAGAATTGAGTAGAATTTAGTCTGTGTTTATATTTTGTGAATTCAAAGTCATGTTTCAGATCCTTTCATATATTTTTCTTTCAGTCAAAGACTTTATTTTCCTTCCATTTTCTTATTTTGTCTAGTAAATTAAACAGCTCAGCCTAATGTAAACTTTATAATCATGTTACTGGAGAAATTGAATTAGTAATATATAATGATATAATGATCCAACAATGAACATAGTGTTGACCAGGAGAACCTGGAGCTGGAGCTGGAGCTTTAAGTCGTTATGATGAGATTATTTTTGAAAGCCCCCTGGTGGACAACAGGACATGAACACTTACCTAGTGAAAAAGTACAATATTAGCCTACTTACAGGACAGATATGAATTGGATAATGCATATCATATCATAGATTTAGTCCATATATTCTGTATATTACACAATTGTATTTGTATTAGTCTAAATAGAGAACAGTTAAAGAAGCCTCTAGAGTTGAACTAATTGTCGGTTAAATGAATTAGCAAAAAAAAAAAAGAAAAGAAATACAATAAAATGCTTGAGCAACCAGACCTTTGTAACTGCTGCTGCTGCTACTACTACTACTACTACTACTACTACTACTACTACTACTACTACTACTACTACTACTACTACTA
>JAQQZY010000027.1:17629386-17641235 GCA_030068375.1 Ostorhinchus rueppellii | reverse complement strand
AAAATATATATATATCTTTAAAATATATATACTATATACTTCATCAGTTTAATTCATCATTTATCATTAATAAAGAAAGTCACTTTCACATTTACTAATTAATACGTTTAATACGTTTCAGATAAGACTGGGCTCAATTAAACTCATTATTGTAATAAAAATGATATGGTAATACAGAGTAACAGTGGTCCGTACAGTAATAGTGTTGAATGGATACATTAGTTTTGATTGTCGATCAAAAACAACGTTTCAGAAGTCATGAAGTCTCTTGGGTGAGAGACAATACGTATATTTATAAGAACAAAAACCAGTTTGCTTGAACTTTGAAAACAAACTTATTCTAATGGTTAGATTTGACATGTAAATTTATTATCAGGAGGGTGAGACAAGAGAAAATGCCGTTTAAAGGCTGCTTTAGATCTATTTGTTTTTTGAAAAATATTTTGGAAGACATTTTCTTCCAACTTGGACAAATGTAATTTACACAAGTGCACGTGTTTGTGTTTTGTGCATGGATTGTTTGTAATTTAATGGGTGAGACAGACAATGTCCTCCAGTTCTGAATATCTGATGGTTATGAATGACATACTTTTGTTTACAATCCCATCATTCATAAAGTGTCAAACTAATCCTCATGTCATGACGTTATCGACAACGAAGAACAAGTATGTGACGTAGAAGCCAAGATGGCGGCTCCCCTCGGCACGATGAAATTTTGGAAGCCGGGTAAGTACGGGAAATTAATCAAAGTAGGAATTTGTTGTCAGGTATTCGTGTTTATTTTACTTAATAAACATCTACTGAAGAGAACCAGCCAGTGGCAGAGTGTCCACGGCTGCGTTCACTGCATCTGCGTGGGATCCGACGGTGCATCCACGGACGTTAGCTCTGCGGGAACAAACTATAACCGAGCACAGAAACACACACGGGTTCTAGAAACATTAATTGATTAAAATGCACCATTGAATCCTGTTTTCAATGTAATTCCGTTTCTTTATAATACGGATTTACTTGAACGCGACTGATCCCTTCACGGTTCCTGTGTGACGTTCAGGGTCCGAGGCTCCGGGTATCTCCGAGGAGCGGGATCTCACCACGGAGACTACCGGCTCCCCCATCATCTTCAACCCGCACACCGCCCTCTCCATAGAGAAACAGCGGCAGAAACTCCCCGTTTTTAAGGTTTCCTACCGCCTCTAGACACACCTGAACGTTACATGACAGTTGTGGCATTATTTATTATTATTAATGTGTGTTAATGTTGAATGTCTCCAATCCAGCACAGAAACAACATCTTGTACTTGGTGGAGAGCTACCAGACAGTCATTATTGTAGGTGAGACAGGTTGTGGAAAGACAACACAGATACCTCAGGTTGGTACCACTTAATCTAGATTTCTTTTTTTCTTCTATTTTATTGTTTCATTTTTGAGATTTTACAACACAACTGTTTAGAACATGGTGTCAGTTGTCAGTGGGATGAATTTTCGAGGCTTAATGCTCAAGGGTGTCAAACTTGCCTTAGTTTAGGTGCTACGTACAGCCCAACTTAATTTTAAATGGAACGGACCACTAACATAACATCATTATAACCTGTTAATGATGACTACTCCAGTTTTTTTCTCCTTGTTTTAATATGAAAAATATATCCGTTGTCAAAAAATGTCAATAATCTAAACCACAATGAACAACCAGAAATGTCTTATGAAAGATAAGTGCAATTTTAACAATATTATGCCTGTTACTAAATATTTCTGCCTTTATAATCAATCTAAAATAAAATTGCACTTTTACTTTTTTCAACTAAAGCAAACAGGAAAAAAATGAAGTTATTATTTTTAGGCTATTATGTTTTTACTTTGCCGGTCTGGTCTGATCGAGGTTATATTGGGCTGGATGTGCCCCCTGAACTAAAATGACTTTGACACCCCTGATTTAGATGCAACCTCATTGTTATTTTAGTCAACCTACTTAGTGAAGGGATACACCCTAACTCAATGTCAGATATGCACTCATTCACAAGGTGCAACAATGCTGCAGTGAACCGCTATCCTTCATGTGGCTTAACTCCCACAGTGGTTTAACACGACCTTGTCTTGAGGCTTAGTTGCCTTATTTTTAGCAAGGTATGGACCACATCAGCTAGGACTTAATTTATGCAGAAAGTGCTCTTCTGTAACATGCTTTGTACTTTTCTCCCTTTGTGTCTACCTGGTCTTTTCATCTGGTTTCTTTCAGTACCTGCTGGAGGCTGGCTGGGCGGCGGAGGGGAAGGTGATTGGAGTGACACAGCCTCGACGTGTCGCTGCTATCTCTGTAAGAGCTCTGCTGATGTGCTCAACACTTATCACCCGTTTGCCAAAGTCATTTCACTGCCAGAAACACTCAAGGACGTGGTTTCCTTTAGATAACTATATTTACCCCCAGTTTTTGTGATCGTAGGTAGCCAACCGTGTTGCAGAGGAGCGAGGGGCCCTGCTGGGACATGAGGTGGGCTACACCATTCGATTTGATGACTGCTCTGACCCTCACGCTACAAGGATCAAGGTACCTCTCGTCACACCTGTACACACTTTAGAAGAGGTATTCAGATTCTCTACTTAACCCACAGAAACCCAAACATCTACCAGTGACACAAACCATCCACTGATCTTAACTGTTTAATCTCTGTTGATCCATTAACCCTGTCAATCCATGGAAATAATTGGCATAAAATATAGTTTTTCATCTTTTCATGGTCATCAGATATGACCCATGTGGACTTTCAGAGGCTCCGTAGTTACCATGGAAACACTGTCATCTTCTACAACATTGATTCATCAGTAAAACCCATGGAGTTGGATCATTGACAGTGGATGGACACACTGGGTTTTACATTCAGTTAGCAATATCTTTGCTGAAAAAGTAACTTTTTCTTCATTTTTCTCTGTTTTGATATCATGAACTTTGAATTTACTCAGAGTTTTCATGAACATCGACATGATTAGTGAATTAAATATAGGAGAGCACATGATTTACCCCTAAAAATGCTAAATACACAGGATAATATTATTTTAAAAATTGGTGATAAATCAGTTAAGAAAGGTAGAAATTGGTAGAACTGCCACAAAAGTAGCTCTGGGTCTTTGTAGGCTAAGCAGATGTACAAATACAATCATGTAAACATAGTTGATAACAAGTAAAAGTGTTGGATGAAAACCTAAACTAAATGAGTGTCAGCAGCAAATTTAGTAAAAGTAAAGGTTTTGTTCCTCTATATGACGTTATGCTGAGGCTTCAGTGTGAGAGCAACATGAGGTGGAGCTAACTTGACATTTTGCTTCATGTCCAGTTTTATTCACAAGGACATGAGATAAATCTGAGGACTCATCATGATTAATGGTGGAGGAAAGAAGAAAAAACAGTTCTGATACACAAATCTCTTCTTTTTGGCAATTTGCATGATTTGAATGGAATGACATGAGAGGTTTAAAAAAATTCGCCATTCAGCTGTGATCTTGTTTCCTACTTGGTACGTCCTCGACTCCTCTCCTCATGTCCTAATCTTACCCAGAATGCATTTAGAAGAGTCCATAAGGCAGACAGGAGTTGAATAGTTAGGCGATGTTACGTAGCTGTCAGTGGAATATGACGTGTGGAACAGCTGCATCATCTGTCTGTTATTTTGTTACAGTCTACTGCTGTTATTTTATGATCTATGTCCAATGAGCAGATGGGTGCTCACAGAAACTTATAATTAACTTTTTAATTCAACTCACAGTGTGGTATAAAGTGTCAAGCTGACTCTGCCAGGATGTCATTTTCACAAGGATGCTATTTTTATTTAACACACAAGTTGGATCATAATTTGAACATTTTGAGTAACTAATCCAAGTTCTGAATAAGGATAACTATTTTCCTACATTTCTGTCGTGGTTTGACGTACTGTATATCACACCTCTTTTACATATCACAGGTCTGATTGCAGTAAACACTCCCACAAAGGATACACTTCAGTCATAACTCTTAATAATCCTCTTGATACATCCTTACAGATTGTGCAGATAAGCCTTATTTTTACGACACCAGTCTTACCAGTGAATTTCTGGTATTTTGTAATAATAGCGGAGGACATGTTCATGACAAACTCTGAAGCTGAACCTGAAGCACTGTGGTACTGTTGATCTTTCAAGTGTTCATTGTGGTTGGTTTCAGATGCTGCAGCTCTTTCATAATTCATTCATAGTTTGAGTTATTGTTTGTTCAGTATTAATTGTCAGCCTTGTAAATACAAGCTGGACTGACTGTACATATCCTGACCAAGGAAAATACAATTCTCACTTTGTGCAGTAATCTGAACCTGGCTTTTCTGCCTCCATCCATAATAATATACATTATATAGACTAAATGTTGTCTAAAATTAATGTTTATTTGCAACATAGTATAGTAGAGTGTTTACTAACCAGTGTGCTGTGGCACATTAGTGTGCCATGAGAAGTCATCAGGTGTGGCGTGGAAGAATATCCAATTTCACCTGATTGGTTCTGTAAGCAGCAGTGTGATATAGATCCATACGACTGCACACACCAATGATTTACACTATAACAACACTCTGCTGCTTCCCGATGCAAAATAAAAGTGAATTGGCCCTGATGTGGTGTGTTCTGTTGGTAAAGCCCCCTCAGTAGTGATGCACACATTAGTAGGATACCCACGAACCCCAGGTATTGGGCTGGGGTGGGAGGGACATGCCTCCCATACTATTATACAACAGACCTCAATCTGGGGGGTCCATCTGAGAGATCGCTGGTGCACCCCTCTGAGGTTTCTTATTCTAAATGCCCCGCAATGATGTTGCCTGTGCACCCCCGATGTCCCCGTTGCAGCCCCCCTCTGACAAAAGGGAGAGACTCAGAGCTGTTGAGGAAGAATATCAGCTTTGTGTTCAACTAAACAGGCCCAGGTTTCACACTAAGTAAACTGAGATTAAATTTGCTTTATATTTCAATAAATATACTTTTTGTGACATTTTTGTTTGGTGGTGTGTCTTGTGATTTTTCTCTGTTAATGTAAAATATGTGCTGTGGCTCAAAAAAGGTTGGGAAGCACTGGTATAGCAAATATATACATGATCAAAACCAAATTAATTTTAGCCAAAAAAACCCCATCTCTATTTTAAATGTCTGGGGTCGCCAGAAATTTATGATGTTAAAATGGGGTCATGAGACAAAAAAGTTTGGGGACCACTGATGTAGGCTGTGCTGATGATGATAAATTAAAGTTTTACAAGTGTTTTATTTGGAAATTCAGGAGATTCATGTTGTAAAATATAACAAGGATGTTCACTGAAAGAGCAAACTTAAATCTTTCAGAAAGTGACATCTGTAACGATGATATGAATAACATGCATGACAGCTGCTTTCAGGAACAGTTTTCTGTCTTTCTACTGTTATCTGTAAGTAGTGAACTTGCCCTTGATATCAGTGAATTCAAGTAAAAAAACAGACTTGCTTGTCCTGTTCAATTGTGCCACATAAAACACAGACATCAGGGGTTTATTTTCAATCACTAAGGGTCTACAGGTTTTACCAGTCCTGTGCTAAAGGGGCTTTGGATGATTACTGGGTCTCTAGCATCTGAAATGTTGGCCTGATGGCACACTAACTTGAGCAAAGATGTTGGAAACTACTGGTATAGTCTTTAACAGTGTATGTATTGTAAAAGCTTATAATCTTGTCCATTTTGAACCCTCTTTTAAAAACAGCTAATGTTTCCAAATAAATGTAGTGATGTTAAATGTGTAATATCTGCTTCTGATGTAGGAGAGTGCAGTTGAACTTAAAGTACTTGCTTTGGTAAATGTAATTCTGTATTTTCCACCACTGAGTTTTAATGTAAAGCCTGTATGCGCTTCAGTTCCTTACAGATGGCATGTTGGTGCGGGAGATGATGGCTGATCCACTTCTGAAAAAATACAGGTAATTGGTAATAAATAAGGTATTATCTTGTAAAGCTGTTTTTCTTATCTTATATTGTTTCATATGTACTTTATTGTCATTTTCAGTGTGTTGGTGCTAGATGAGGCACATGAGAGAACTCTGTATACAGACATAGCCATCGGTTTGTTGAAGAAGGTAATGTCGTCTTATGTTCCTGTCATACATTGAACACATCATTTTTTAAGGCTGGCTTTTTGTTCTGTAAAAACTGTGACTCCTCCTCGTTCACCCTTCACTTTTTCATCTTTTCCCTTTTCCTTGTTTTTCATTAGATTCAGAAGAAGCGGCGAGACCTGCGGCTCATTGTGGCCTCTGCCACTCTGGATGCCAAGGTGATTGCATCATTAAGATGAACAGATATGCTTGAGTAGAGGAAAAAAAGCGAAACAAAGACGGATGCGGGAAAAGTTGATGTCAGGTCAGATCACATTGTACTGACATCTGCGATACACAGATGAAAGACAGACACAATCAGGCCATGACTGTGGCCAGCATCAGGCCAGTCAGCTGAAATGTCATATCAGACATCTAGTTTGTTGAACAAGTCTTTCATCCACATATGCAAATTATTTAGTTAAACTGCAGTAGTAAGCTGCCTACGTTTTTATTTTGAAGAAATGTCAGACTGGGGGCAACAAGGGGAATTCATAACTTTGCCAAACTTTTCTGACTTTTTATTAGCTCACCAGTTGATAGGCTTGGAGCTATTGTGAAGGTCCTGTATTCCATGTCATCTTCGTCATCATCATCTTCGTTAGCAATATCTTTAAATTCTGAGGAAACTACTGGTTGCATTCTTTTCAAAATTTTTATGTTGTTTCCTTGGGACAATATCAACAAAGTTTGTTCGTAGTTTTGAGAAACTGAAATTTTTTAATTTTTGACAAATTTTTAAAATATTAAAAATTTGTCTCGACTTATAATGGGCCATATTTTGATGGCGTATAACACTGAAATGATTAGAGATTATTATTACCTTTATTTCACCAGGAAAAAACCTCATTGAGATTTAAAAATCTCTTTTCCAAGAGCGTCCTCGCCAAAATGGGCAACAGTACATTAAAATTGTTACAGACAAACATAAAACTTTCATACATAAAAACAAAAACAAGTTGTCAATATGTAAAACACAAGATGATGTCAAACATTGTAAAATCAATGTTGCTAAAAGTGCCCACAAGATTAAGATTAAGTGCATCAGACAAAACATCTGCAGCCAGATGTCTCTGCCTCCAAGTCATTCAATATCCTCTTGAACGTGTCCAGCGAAGCCAAATCTTGAAGTTTTGGGTCTTTTTATAATTCAGTCCATGTAAATGGAGCCGCAGATATCAGTATAGTTACTATTGAGCACTGACAGGAACTCATATATGGAGTTTCATTTAATTAGTTGAGTTATCCTCAAGTGAAAGTACCACCCACTTCTGTTGGGGGATTGATCTTCTGCATCAAAACCACAGGACTCTAACGTAGCAGCAGAACCTGACTACCTCACTAATTCAAGTTGTTATTGATTCTTGCTGTTGATATGTTCTACAGCCACAGAAAAAAATATTAGACCATCAAAAGTTATCAAAAACAATGATTATACAATCAAGTACTAACTCCTGTGTGTATCATGTGACTAAAACAGACAGAAAAGAAAACAGGGAATGTCTAAAAGCACTGTTTTTGTCAGTACAATGCCATAGATATTAATGTAAGAACTGAAGTGATTTTGGTTTTTATCAAGAAAACATGGAAAATGGATAGACATCAGCTCTGAAATTAAACTCTTATGATCTGTTTTTGTTGTTAACATTATATTTGTCCAAACAAATGTACTTTTATTTGTACCAGGCATTAAAATGAACAAGAAATTGAAGAAAACATGGGTTATCTAATCATTTTTTCTGCGACTGAATATGGTTATGTTCATTCTATTTACTCATTGTGTTTTCACTCTTGTTAAATGTGAAGTTGTAGCATGTACTTTTATAAACTACATGTAGTTTAATATTTTTCTAACAATATTATTCTCATCTGCAGAAATTCCATGAGTTCTTCAACTTGAATGAATCTACTGATCCCAACAAAGACACATGTGGTATCCTGACCGTGGAAGGACGCACCTTTCCTGTGGATGTTTTCTACACTGTCAGGTATTCACACAGATATAATACAGTCAGATCAAGTGACGTATAATCTGCCTGTTAGATTTGAACCCTGAAGTGTATATGTGGTTCTGTCTCAGTCCTGTTCCAGACTACGTGAAGGCCACGGTGGAAACGGTTCTAAAGATCCATGAAACAGAGGACGATGGAGATGTTCTGGCTTTCCTTACTGGGCAGGTTTGTTGCTACTCTACTTATTGACTTGGTTTCCACTTTTGAACATCTGTTCATTTTGTCGTCTTTTTACATTGTCCCTTGCATGTGTTGCTTTAGGAGGAAGTGGAGAAGGTGGTGTCCCTTCTGCAGGACCAGGCCAGGTCTCTGTCTCGATATGGAATGAAGAAACACCTGAGAATTTTGCCAATGTATTCTGGCCTACCTTATGCTGAGCAGATGAAAATCTTTGAGAGGGCACCGTCTTCTGTGCGTAAGGTAAAAGCCCTTTGGTTTTTGCACATATAGGAGGTAGACATAAACATAAAGCATCTAAAGTAACACAAAACCCTGATTTCATTCTTTTTAGTCGCAAAAATCCAGATTTTTACATTGGTTTTGAGCATGTGGATATACAGCCCTTAATGAAAACACAATTCTTATAGTTCATTCATACACTAATGTGAGTAAAAACACTGCAAACTACAAAAAGGATGAAGAATTAACTCAATAAATCTAATGCATTCCTGTGGTATGTTTCTCTCCAGGTGGTGGTTGCCACTAACATAGCTGAAACCTCCATCACCATAAATGGAATTGTGTTTGTTATTGACTGTGCATTTGTGAAGCTGCGGGCCTATAACCCTCGCACTGCGATTGAATCACTGGTGGTAACTCCCATTTCCAAGGCTTCAGCCAGCCAGAGAGCTGGGCGAGCTGGGCGAAATCGACCTGGAAAATGCTTTAGATTATACACAGGTATGTTTGACCTTCAGGGATAAAAGAGCATTGTGTTAGTGTGGGAACAGTGTATTATTAACAGTAGCAGTAAAGTATAGTCTTTTGTCCTTCTCCCTTTACCCTCACTCCTTGATTTATTGTCACTCCTTGCTTTGCTCTCTTTGTTTCTTATTGCCTCTGCTCTCTCTAACAGAGGAGGACTTCGAGAAACTGCCTGCCTCTACTGTGCCAGAGATGCAGCGCACCAATTTGGCTCCTGTCATCCTGCAGCTCAAAGCATTAGGCATTGACAACGTGCTACGGTTCAGCTTCCTTTCTGTGAGTAGCTCATTTTGCATCCACGGGGTGGCTGTGATGTGTTCAGCCACTGTGAAAAGAAATGTTCTTCACATTTTAATTAGTGAGAATAGCCTCTGGCCTATAGGAAAAAAAATGCACAGAAACCATGAAATTAATGCAGTCATTGTTTGTACTTTTAAAGATGTAATGTAATGATCTGTGATGGGCTGTCACACAGTGCAAACGTATATTGCAGACAGATGTAGATGCCTCTGAGCCTAAAGAAGTATCAGGCGCTTAAACTGGACACTGTTAACCTAAGGCTACCTTTTTGTTCAAACAAACAATAACTCCTTATTGTAATATTTCATAAGAGTTTGCCAAAGTAATTCTTAACACTAGTTATAGATAAATGGTGCTTCTAGATTCAGTGGTGTCTAACATCAGTTACCCAGCTTAGATTTGTGCACTTAGGCAGATTTGTCGCATTTTTTATTTATTTATTTTTATTATATTGAATTTTTTATTCGACAGGGACACTACATATAGGCATTGTTACAATTGAAAAATATGCTACTGATGCATTATTATAAGATTTGTAGCCATAGAGACGAATTTGCAGACTGTGTCCCTAAGTAGGCTTTCAAGAAGAAGAATCTTTATCAGTATATTGTACATGTAGACAAACAATACACACCCTACAGTCACAGAAAAAATTATTAGACCATCAAAAGTCATCAAAAACAATGGTTATGCCATCAAGTCCTAACTCCTGTGTGTATCATGTGACTAAAACAGACAAAAAAGAAAACATAGAACACCTAAAAGCACTGTTTTGTGTAATGTAAGAACTGAAGCGATTTTGGTTATTATCAAGAGAACATGGAAAATGGATAGATATCAGCTCTGAAATTAAACTCATATGAGCTATTTTTGTTGATATCATTGTATTTGTCCAAACAAATGTACCTTTAGGTGTACCAGGCATTAAAATGAACAAAAATTGAAGAAAACAAGGGTGGTCTAATAATTTTTTCCGCAACTATATTTGAACCTCTGTATGTATCCCATCATTAGCTGAACATGCAGGAACACATCACACATTGCAGACTAGGCGCAGTGGGCTGCCATTTCAGTTGCCAGAATCGGGTCTCCCAGAGTGTTCTTGTTCTCTGAGAGCCAAAGATACTCATCATATCTCATTAATCTCAATTCATCATGTTCTGATACTCCACAGATAGTTAACAGTATGACCGAACAGTATTAAAACTAATAAAAACTAAGCAATTGACAAAATACATATATGTTGACACAAATCTAGAAACAGTCAAACCTTACTGTAATATAAGAAAACATAATTCAGTAATACAAAACCAACTGGACAACAAAAAATGACAGTTTAGATCAATGCTGGATATGATTCAGTGTTCACAGATTTGTTGGTGTTTGTTGTCATTGTTGTGGAGTATACACCTTTTAATGAGTGAGATATAAAAATCTTCTTTCATCTTTCTTTGTGGAACATTGTTTTACAGCTTCATTTTTTTCCGTATACATCTGAGACCAAATTGACAGATGTGGGTCCACGTTTGACTTGTCCGTTCCTGGATACTTCTGTTGTACTACATCATGAATATAATCACCTGCTACTTCATTCTTTTAGCTCATTACTATCCCTAAACTGCTGCTGTCACTCGTTCTTTTGGAATGTATTGTAGGCTTTATTGTAAGGAATGAATTTACGTATATTTATAAATGTGTGTGTCTATGAAACGGGGTACATTTTGGTATCTGACACTTTTGCAGCTTTTTAGACCCAATAATAAAAGAGTAATGTAGACATAATGATCTCCTCAGATTAATGTAAAAAAAAAAAATTATACTCTTTCTCTGAACCATCCCAAAATGAATGAATTTTTAATAAAACATTGGGGCCAAAAATAGGACCAACATTGGGACATGACACGCTACCTAGGTGTCAGTCCATTTGATCTGGAAAACATGGCTTGAAATGGTCTCATATACCACTATGAATAAAGACACTGTGTGAAGTGTGATGATCCTAATGGTTTCTCTAATCCAGACATGCAGGTTTTTCATGAATTGGCAGTCTCATTCCAGGTTTTGTATGTAACCCATTGTGTCCACTTGTGTTAAATGCAGAATCTTCCGAGTTAAATGCATTTAAGTCATGATTGAAGATTTTGCAACAGCGGTCATCTTTGTGAAACACTCTGCCTTGCATGATTAGTTCAATTCCCAAAATGTAACTGTGTGTGAATAAAAAGATATTCAAAAAATAGTAGCACATAATTTTCATGTCCTTTTGACTGTGTTACATGCAGATTTTTGTTGAAAATATAATGTAAAATAATATAAATTGTGTTTTATGTGAACAATAGTTTCTCTTTTATCTCATTAAAGGTGGGGTGGGAGATCTTTTTTGGCACATATTTTACCATTTGTCTTAAAAATCTCCCCACAGTCGCGTTGCGAGCAATAAAATAGAAGGTTTGGAAAAAAAACGAAAAATTTTGGTTCACTCT
>JAQQZY010000027.1:17577791-17622107 GCA_030068375.1 Ostorhinchus rueppellii | reverse complement strand
TGGTGAAGTACACTGCCTCTGGTTAGGGTTAGGGTTAAGGTTAGGCTTAGGGTACTTCATCATAGTGTACTTCACCACAGTAGGTTACGTAATATCGCAACCGGGTCACCAACAGGTTGATGCGAATTGTCTCGCGTGCTTTCACCTGCAACGGTTCACCCCCATGTAGATTAAAGTTAAAGTTTTTTGAATAAGCTTCACTTCAGTGACCAATTAATACCTAAAAATGATTTAATCCACATGCAAAAGTGTGTAGGAATGTCTAGAAGGTACGTATGTTTAGGAATATATTGAAATATGTCGTGTGTTAGCTAACTCGCATATAACGGTAGCTAAAAGTTAGCTAATGCTAAACACCTTTTAGCCATCATTACAGAGTTAAGGTAACGAAATTAGAAATGATGTTCCTATTTTCAGCTATGCAGTTTGAGTTTGTTAAAGTATTCAACTTAATAATGTTTCCTTGGTTGAATTAACAAGCAGTGGACAATGTAAAGGTCAATTTATGAACTTGACAGTGTTTGTATTGTGTAAAACGCAAAATAAAATAACCGAGATTTAGCGAGTGTTGAAACAGCAGCTACAACCATTTGGTTATATAGTATAGGCAAGTTTATACATATCCTACTTACAGAGGTGATGAAGCTGAAGTGTAAGTGTAAATGACTTCAGAATATTAACTGTCTTGTATTGACTTTGAAGCTTGTCAAGTAATGTAGAAACCTCTAATTTAGGTTCATATGTACAGAAATTGTTGATATTGAGAGAAAATGCATTGTTTCCTGCAAACTGCCTCCATCAGGAGAGTCACTGGACACTTACATTTACGACTATACTTTAACTTGTTTTGTAAGTATCACTAAAATTTGAGTTTGTATTTCCAGCCAGAGGATGGCAGTAGAGGGCAAATGTTTATCAAAGTTGAGCGCGCTTAGATGTAATTCTGTGTACAATGAGCTCAGTGAACACCTGATCCTGTGTTATGAGTTACCCTGCTCTTCGCACTGATCTTCATGACACTTTTTGGTGTATTTGGGATGGTTGCTTCTTATCCAACTGACCCAGACGTTAATACAGATCTGAAAATGAAGGCATGAATCAGAACTTAATTTTTTCTTTGGTTTCCTGGAAGGTTAGGTTGTGTGGGTGCTGTTAGGAGGTCTCAAGGTCATGGGGTTTGGAAAATGTAACTTTTATTTGATTAAAAACTGTTCATGTTTTTAATATTGGTATATTAATATTTAGTCAAAATACACATAAGTTGCAGATTTTCACATTTTATATTTTTGTAGAAAGTAAATAAGCTCACAGCTGATGTTGGTGCAATATCCTGAAAAAAAAAATTCACATTTTTTGTTTCATGAAAAATAATAATCAAAAAATAATGTTGGTAATAGTGAAAGGGGTTGAAGTGTGATAAAGCCCAGCCATTCAGGACAGAAAACATATGCTACAGAAATTTCCTCTTGGTTTGGCTTGGGTGCTGTGAAAAAACCTTCAAATGTTGGCACCTAAATGTTACAATGGTGTTCTAATGATGTTATAATACTCTGCTTATGAAACTTATATGGGCGCCCAAAATAGTATGAACCTGAGTCAAGTTTGTTCAAAATGAATGCACTAAGAATGTAGAGGTGGTTATTCACAGCAGAGATGTTGGACCTTTTCAAGAGCATATCTACATTTCTCATATGATGTAGTCATTCAGTTTGAAGTAGAGCCTGACTGTTTAATCAGCTCCACTTTTATGCTGATGTCCTGTAATCTAGATTTATTAGTTTAGCTATATTGTTTTAAATTTGTCTTAAATGTTTACATTTACAATTATGTCCAGTTTCTAACAATGTAAAATAAGATTTTTGACAGTGTCAGGGGTGATTATACACCGGTTAAATGGCCTTTTCTTGCTTGAAAATGATCATTGAATATATATGGTTGTTGGGGTTTTTTTTAGATGAAGATCTTTTTTTGTTTTCAGTTTTCAAATGTATAACAAGAAACATGCAACTTGAACATGAAACTGTTGTATCCAGTCCATTTTTGTGTTGTTAATATTTTAATGTCCATTTATGTTCCAGACCTGTGCAAACAAAGTAGTTGTATTACATGACCCAAATTGAGTTGCATGTGTTGTAGAGATTCTTATCAGTCTCCAAAAGCTGTGTATGGCATAAAGTATAACGTCTCTAAACAAAACTTATGACACATTGTCCTGTGTTTCTTGCATTTCTTACCCATTAGGGATTCTGAAAGGCCACATTTATCACGTTGTCACCTGACAGGAAGCGGCCCTCTCAACCTAATGTCTTCAAGGAAGACAAAAACAAGTAAGAAAAGACAGGCTAAATTTCTATATGTGTTTATCAGTTCCACTCAGTTGTCCATTACTGTTGTGTAACCACATACAAGTGGGGTGACAGCCGGAGGTATCAGTGATTAATCGCGTACATGTGACTTCGACAAAAAAGCAGTTTGTACTGACTGTGTGTATGTCCTCGATTGTTCCGACCATATTTCAGTGGTTTCAAAAAATCATTGACATGGTCTATCCAATTCAAAGAATGTTTAACCGTTTTAAAGGGGCTGATGGGAAAGTAAGTCATGTGTGCATTGTAATTACCCCCTGTTCAAAGTTTGTACTTGTTTTGAGAGAAAATAGTGTGGTTAATATTTCTCCCCTCAATGAACGACCCAAGTTGAACAACCAAGTTCATTCAGGGGAAACATGACTGCCGTCCCTTTATGGATATGAGGTGTGTAAAAACTGTATTTAAATGATGTTTAATTTTCCATACTGTTTCAGCTGTGGTTTCTCTGCTTTTACATCTCTGGTTCCCTATGTTGCCAACACCGTAAACTGCTGTGCAGGGCAACTTTATCACAGCATAGAATCATTTTACACAATTTTTCTTCAGTGTGATGATATTTCCTCCAAGTTTTTTCTTTATATTTTATGTTTGGTTAACTAATAATTCACTGCTCTACAAGTAAAATGCCTTCAGAATAAAAGTGGTGAAACTTTACCAAGTTGTAGTCACTAATAATAATAATAATTATAATAAAAAAAACTGAGTCAATACTAGTTGGTTGTTGTTTCCAAAACACAGTCTTGTGTCAAAATGTGAAATTAATCAGAGAATGGATTTTATTTTAAAGGATTGTTTGTCTCAGAGTTATCAGAAAGCACTGACTGTAATATTACAATACAGTGCCACTTTTCAGATTCTTTCTACTGGAGGATTTATAAATATATAATATAAATGTACATAAACTAGTATATATGTGTGGTATCACTTTATCATAAACATCAGATAACCAGCACTTTTGTCATTTGTTTTCCAGTTCTTCTTATTACAGTATTTAAAATATAGCAAATTTAATCTAGGAGGCAGATAATTTCAAAAAAATTTGTGGACCAGTGTAATGGCCAACCACTGTAGTTATAGACCACATCTCAAGACAACTATTGCGTTTAATCAGATAATTTTGTTTTTCCAACTCAAATCTAAAACGACATTAAATGCACATACAGAAAATAACATTCTGTCCTGACACAGTGAATGGATGTGAGTGGTTATCATTCCTCTGAACATTTTTTATTACGTGAGGGTTTATTTTCAAGCAGGTGTATGCATGACAAAAAAAGAAATAAAAGATTTCAAGCATGGGAGGAATTTTTACATTTGGGAGGGAGGATGCAATCAGTAGCATGGGACTCGCAGAGGCCTCCTCGGGTGACAAATTGAAAGTGTCTCGGTCTAGTTTATAGCCCTGATCAGGTCAAACGAAAAATATTGGAGGTCTGGGTGAAGAGACAGGCCCGCCTGGTGCAGATAAATGGACTGATCATTTCTTATTGAGAAACAATTCCTAAAAGGTAGTTTACTGTGTGACTGGGGAAGCGGCGAGCGGAGAGCAGAACACGCACCCACTGCTCCCTCCCTGACCCTTCCTCCACTGCCGGAATTAAATGGATAGAGAGAACGCGTGTTTCTGATGGCACTCCTCCGCCAGAGAGACACTCCATTTGTTATGAAGTAGGGGTTCTGATGAAGTGTAGGGAGCTCCTCTTTCTCTTTTCCCCTCTTTTTTCATCCTTCCTTTCTCAGGCACTACAAGGCCGGCCTTCAGTCTGCTTCACATGAAATGGATGGAAGGAGCCGATTGAATTTTACACTCCCCTGGTCATGATTAATGTGTTTGGTGTGGGGCTTCTTGGCAGTGAAACTCCAATACCGCTAGCTGGTGCTCAAGCTCCTCCGTGTCTGTAGCTCGATAACTTGGCAGTGGGGTAGGGGGTGGCTGTTAAAGTGGGCAGATTTGTTAAAAAATACTGGTCCTCTCATAGCCCGGCACCGTTTTAATTCCTCTCTCCTTGTGTTAATAGAAAATCTCTTGCTGTTGCCCACTCGCTCGTTATTACTTCACGGTCAGTTTCTCACTGTGCTTTGTACCCAGTGTTACTTGGCAGGCTTTTCTGTAAATGTCAATTTATCACTTAACCCATTGTTAAAGGGTGAGAACCCTTATAAAAGATGCCACGTCATGTTAGTAGATTCCTTAATGGATTATCATGGTGTTGGTTTATTTATTCACCATTTATATGTGGACCTGACATCAGCCTTGAAGTGCAATGTTGTAATTCAGTAACTGACCAAAGAGGATCACAATGACCTTTTTCCAGGAAATAAGGTGTAAATATAATTGCATTCCTGGAAATTAGAAAATAAAGTCAATATCATGAACAGGACACAGCTGACTCTGGACACATCTTTAAAGTGTCTGGTGATAAGAGACCCATGTTTAATGATAATAATGCCAGTCGAGGTTGGAGGAATAGACTGGATTTACAGAAGTGCCTTAGATGAGGGATCAATAAAGACGTAACTGAGTGGATGAGGCAGACTAAGCAGGAATAGGAGCAGGTTTAATTTTGCATAAATAATGTACAGTCTAAAGAAGAGGAGGAGATAGAGGTAGTGCAGCCTGATACCAGTTCGATCCTTTTTATTTTTTTGGTAATTTGTTTCTCCCATATTCAGATGCTGCCTATTTCATTTCATCTGAAATAAATACTCACAGTGTAATTTGCTCTGTCACTGCCACTCTTCTACTTCCACATTAATTCCTCTATGTATTATACACACATCCCAAGTGTTTGGACTATTATAGTTCAATAGAGGGACTTTTAAGTGCATTGTATGTCGCCCTGTTGGAACTCCCAGTGCTTTCCTCTGCCGTAGTCCAAACACTGCTTCGATCATCAGGACTACAGTGGATGATGGATGGAGCTGTCTCCCTCCAGGTTGTCATAGCATCTGTTGCATGGAGCTCACTGTATCCTGCTCTGCCCAACACATGCACACAGATAGGTCTCCACCAACAACTACAGCGCTGTTTGTGTCTGGACCGTTTGGTGGGTAATGATGGAAAGTGAGAAACACAAACGTACCTCTCAGCAAAAGCTCCCATGGCAGGTGTTGTTGGTGTTATTACTGCTGTCTTACATATGCGAGGTAACACACAGACTGGTGTGCATTTTTTTTTTTTTAAATCATATTTTAGTAACTTTCCTTCGGTGAGCTAAGCTGTGACAAAATACCTCTCTTTCAACTGACCAGCTCTTAACAGAATGAGTATCTGTGGCTGAAAGGGTTTAAAGGTGGCTGGCAGGTTCATCCTCCTCTTAAGGTGGGGGTGAAGGTATAGAGGAACGAGAAAGGAGATAACTGGAGATAAAAACAATGGGAGACTGACGAAGGGAGTGATGGCTGAATGAGGGAGAAATCAATAGGAAATCAGTGTTTGGGGAGGGCCTGTCGTTTATCAGGTGACACGGTTAAACAGCGTTAAGGCACTAAAAGTGAGAAAAATATGGGCTTTCCCCATACTGGTATTGATCACAGCCGAATGGGGCGGCAGAAGGCCGAAGCCACTAATAAAATAAGACATATCTGAGTGGGAATCAGCCAGGGATCGATGTGCACGCTGATCAAGGCCAAAAACATCTTCACTGGGATTTAAGCTTGTTCTGTCCTGCGGCCCCTTATGCACCTTGGTGTGAGCAGGGGGTTGGTGTGATGAAAGTAGCAGGGTCACTTAGAGGCCCTTTAGTCAAGACTTACCTGTTCTGTGGAGATAGAAAAACACAATACAAGAAAGAGGTTTGATGAAGAGATTTGTGAAAAAGCAAATTTGCTCATATCCCAAATTCTGTCATTTATGTAGCTTTGTACTGGTTTTCTAAATGGCTGTGCACTTTTTAATTGTTTAAGAATAGACAGACAGTATATTAGATCAGATTTTCAGAGATGTGTAACAGTATCTGTTCTGATGTGGCCATGTCTCTGCCTGTAGTATCCTCTCAGTGGTCTAAAGCAATGTTCCACCCACAACATGACGACTGTTTACACTAATGTGAGAAAAACATTAGTTAGACAGTCATCTAAAGCACATTCCAGTAGAATGCGATTGATTTTGATTTTTACTGTAAATGCATATTAGTTTCAGTATTAGTTTTCAGTCTCAGTAATAGCAATGAAAAATACTTATTTCTCAATCCTTCATTTGTTTCGTGCTGTGACAAAATGTTTACTCCTTAGTCCCTTTTTATGCTGCACTTCTGTATATTTCACCTTTATTCCGGACCGATGTCTATATAAATGAAATGGGGGGGGGTGTCACTTGGTCCCACCTTCATAGTGGCTTTGTAATGCTTCTGGAGGTAGTAACAGAGGTGTGGTAATACTATGTAAAAGGAACACCTCTTGCGCCATAACCAAGATGTGACGTTTTGATGATTTCTTGCGTGTGTGACCCCGCACTGTAGAATTTAGAAATGAGCGTGGGCTGTGTACAGTAAACAAACATATCAACCGGACCAGAAAGATGTTGAAATGGGGAGATGCCAAGGTCCGTGAGTTGTCACTTTGGGCAGAAGAGTCTCTCAATGCTAACATTTGTGGAATGGTGAAAGACTCTGTAGAGGTTAGCAACACCACTATACTTAGGGTACTTCCAAAGAGCAAGTTATGTCATATTATACGCAGCACTGCATCACCGCCCATTTGATTCTTGAACGCAGGTCCGCATGTGAAAGTCCAGCCCGTTTCACCTCTTGTTACTCCTTTGGCTTGGTTGTGGAAATTAGTCGATGGTGATGTTTCCTGGGAAAAAGGTGGGATCTCTATGTAAAAGTGGTTTATGTCTAATCCAATGATCTGATTTAATAATGTTGTGGATGTCACATGTCATAAAAGTAGAAAAAAAAGAAAAAGTCTGGTCTGAGAGACAGCCTGTCAAAACATAAGTCATGTTTTTGTGTTCTTATGCACTAATGAAAATATAATTATAAGTATTATATTCCATTTCTGCAATTGGATCATGAATCTTATACACTCTACCCTTAAAACTAAGAAGAGAAACAGAGGTGAAGACTGAAAAGAAACAGTGATTTAAGCGGTTAAACATCTGGCAGTGGGCAATTAACAGGGTAGCAAGGCAGAAAAAAAGAGAGTTTCACTTTTATCCCATGTTCTTATTTTGGCTTAAGTATCAGAATAATCTTGTAAGAAGACAGAATCTCTCTAGAACCATTTCCTTAGCTTTTATCCTAATCATTTATTACACTCCAGATGGCACGAGAAGGATTTTCTGAGCACATAGAATAGCAGAGGTGCTAACAGAGAAGTTGAGGCCTGTTCTCCAAAGAGACACTTACTCCAGTAATTTGAAAATCTCAACTATTCTATTTGTGTGCTATTAGTTAAACAGATGTCAACTCACAAACTTTCCCCAAGTGTGAACGAGGACATCGGATGTTCTTTGTTTTCAGGCCCCTCTAGACCTGCCTGCTTTCTTTTCTCAGTCTTCCTTTCAGCACATTGTACATAACACAAAAAAAAAAAAAACAGTTAAATGTGTATAATAGTCCCTGGCCAGCTGCTCTGGTTCTTGGAACGTTGTGGTCACTGTTGGACATTCAATCTTTCACCATCTTAATGTGCAAACAGCTATACCATTGACAGGATTTAGAGGGATGTTTCCTGTGTTGAAGAAAAATGCAAACTGCTTCATGTAGTTCAGAGGCAGGATCACTGGGCAGTGGCAAAAAAAATAAATCTGGAAAATTCAACATCTTTTTCAGAACAGGAAGGTTATATGGGCCGCACAAGTTACGAGAATAGAGAGGAAGTACTAAAGATCCAATGACTGAAATCGGTATCAGCAGAGGACTGTGTTTTTTCTTCTATCTCCACATTTTTCTGCCGTATGTATAGTGCTACAAGTGAGAGGCGACTGAAGAGAGAGCAGAAGTGTGACAAATAGCAGCAGATCATGCAGAAAATGTGCAATGCTAAACATCAGTTACTGCACATGGGAGAAATGGTGTGTTTGTGCAGTGTTTGCTGTCCAAGGAGTTCTGGTGTAGAAGTAAAAAAAAACAGGGTCGCGCTCACAGCTGGGGACTTGGGATTGAATACATGGCTTCATTTTCACAGTTTAAAAAATTATGTTGAGGAGGGCAGAAAATCTTGCTGGGGTTTTGAGTTTCTTTTGATGTGTCCTGATGACGATTATGAAATCCAATAAAAACTAATTAGGAAATTAGGAAGCAGATCAATAAGGATTGCTCTGGTGGAGCATGCTGTTCGTGTGAGTGTGTGTGTGGCGGTCAGTTTCTCGTCGACCCCCTTCTGCCCAGGGAGTGTGTTGCAGCTCTGACCTGGCCAAAGCAATTGTTACTGATACTCCTCTGTGGATTCAGTCTGCTCTACCCTCATATGGCTGCAATTTATATTCTGTTGACTGCCGGTTTCTTCGTCCGTGTGTAATCTGATTCTATGGGTTCTCGTTTTTGCTAATCCCATCCTTCTAATGTTACACCTAATGTACCCTGAAACCTCTTTATTGCTTTTTATTGCTCCAGCTTTGCTTTACTTACTTAATTTATTTATTTAGAGTTGGGTTGACCACCACAAAAACAAGTGACGTAGTGGTGTTGCATTGGCAGGAATGTGATGGAGAGTTGTATGAGGTTTCTGTTTCGCCCTTGTCTTGAAAGATGAATAACTGAAAAGAAAACTGTGCTATCTTGAATTTTACATTTCAGCACTTTGACAAGTGTTCAGAAAGTACAATATTTCTTGTACAATAAGTTAATTTGTACTTCTGAATGTTTTCCAAATCTGTTTGCCTTAGGTTGTTTTTCTTATTTCTTTGTGCACTGTACTGCGAGGAAGAAACATTTACTGGAAAACTAGATAAACGTTGTATTAGAAGTGGGATGGAATAAAGCAATTATTGTTTTGTAAGTAAAAAGTAAGTCAAGTGGTATTAAGAATCACCGAGAGAAAGCAAAAGGCTGTTCGGAGATATGATGTATGGCTAGATAGCACTAAATGTCCAGTAGAAACACTAGCCACTTTTAAACAGAGGTCCCGTAAAAAAGGTGAGGTGGTGATCCCACATTTTTCTCACCATTGACCGATTTACACAACCAAGCCAAAGGATTAAGACAGAGGAGACAGGCTGGACTTTTACAGAGTGGACCTGCATTCCACAATCAAAGGGGCGGTGAAACAGCAATATAGTGTGTTGCAAACCTCTTCAAAGTCAGCCTGTCTTTCACTGTTCCAAAAATGTTAGCATGGATAGAGTCCTCCACCCGAAGTGACAACAGCTCGCAGATCTCGACATCTCTCCAGTTCAACATCTTCCTGGTGGTGTTAATGTGTTTGTTTACTGCACACAGCCTGTGCTCATTTTTAAATCACCCTGGTGCGGGGGTCACACATGCAGTATGTTATCAAAATGTCACGGAATCATGATTACACCTTTATCACGGCTCTGTTGCTACCTCCAGAGGTGTTACAAAGCCACGATAAAGGTGAGACCAAATGATCCCGCCATTTCATTTACACAGATGTCGTTCTGGAATAAAGGTGAAACATTCCTGGACCAGAAGTGCTGTGTAAAATGGGCTACTGATAAATGGACTTTCATATGAGTCTGTTAAACAGTTGAGACCAAGAAGTGAGAGTTTAGACCCTCCACACACATCCCTGGCCACTGTGTTATTAGATGGCTCAGGGTTTATCTAGGGTTTTAGAGGTCTTGGGTGCTGTTTTGAGCCTAGCGTTTTTCTAAAGTTTATGAAAGATGTTGGTGCATGAGTGGGGATGTGAAGGGTCCTTCCATAACAAAATGCTGAGTAAGAAATATGTAACTTTGCTTCATTTTAGACCCTTATTATGACAATATATCTGTATGTAACACTACAGCAGCTAATATAAGCTACCAGAAAAACAGAAGATGACAAAACAAAGCAGGTTTACTTGTGAAAAATTTAAACAGTTACATTGGGTTGAAGTTAATTACTTACTTTTGGTACTGTTATTATTGGTTTTACATCATTTTAGTGTAGGTGTTGCCCATAATGGCTTGGGTCCTGAGCTTAAGCCTTATGATCACAGAGAAAACGCTGGGTGTGAATGTAGCTTAGGCCAGTTTGGAAATGAATACAACCTGGATTCATCTGGGAATGGGGCTGAGGGAATGCCAGTGGTGAAGGTGTTTGGACTGGGGGATTATGGTCAGTAGGTTCGAGTCATGGGCTTGTAGGATAATAAATTAGTTTCCAGGCCAGGCCAGGCCAAGGGGATCGCAGGGTGTATTGGACAGTACTGACCCATCCCCTCTTTTCTCTCCCACACCCCGGTCCTCTCCTTGGCCCTTCTTGCCGCCCACTGGTCGGTATGGTAACGGGGCCTTATTTAGCGGCCGGACCCGTCCGTGTCCATGGCTGGCGATTTGTCCTTGTCTAATTACGGCTGCTGGCTGCTGCCCGTGTGCACATGACTAATGGAGGGGCCGAGGACGGGGAGGGGCGAGGTTGGGTACTAGGGGGAGGCAGCGGGGGAGGAGGAAGCAGTGGACGAGCAGACCGGCCGCAAGTGATTTGTGGACCAGGCACTCTGTCATTGCCCTGGACCCATTTGTCTTCAAGAAGAGTCGGGAAGAAGAGGGGTGGAGATGGAGGGGACGGTGGTGGTGGGGGCTTCAGGGCAGAAAATGGTTTACAATGACTCCCATTTTCCAGCACTTTCATCCTTGGCCACAACAGCGTGCATGGTTTGCCAGCAATGGGATGGAATGGGCGGCTGATGTGATGTAGGATATGACAGAAACCTTGACAGCTCGCCGCTGCTATTTCTTTTTAGGGGGTTGGCTTGATGGCCACCCTCCCTCTCGCCTGAGAGCAAGCCTTATCTGTTTTCTCCCTGTCATGGGGCAAGAGCAGAGGCTCCGTAGATTCAATGCTACGCTGCCTGGAGTCTGGACAACTTGGAGATCAGCTTTATCTCATTGCTTCACCTTAACACATGTCTCACCCTCAATGTAGACATGTTGTTTTCTTTTATTTTACTGTTTGAGTTTTATAGCCCAGTAAACTTCAACAGAATCAGATTGATTGATTATTTTATTTGTTATGCACAAAAAGTGAGCAAGCGTCATGGGTTTCAAAAGAACAAATGAAAAATTAAATCATGTAAAAAATTTTAAAAAGTAAGTAGATAAAGTAGGGGTCAAACATGTCATCATAGGCCATCACACCGTTTTACAGCTTGGTCTTACACAAAATATATTCTGCCATCTCTTCCAGTTTTTGGCAAATGAATTTTGACCACCAGAATGGGTCTATTACCCAAAAGAAAACCACAAAAGTTTTATTTTTTTCTGTTCTTCTGGAAGGAAATTAGTATACTCGACAGAATAAAAATGAAAAAAAAAAAAAAAATCATCTGTGCAAGGTGGGTATATTTAACATAAGTAAAATGTAAAACCTGCTGTCTGCATTTACAGATTGTTCTGGCAGAAGGCAATGGTGGTGAATAATGGACAGAAAACTTGATGGCAGAATTATAAAATCTTTCCTAAATACATGCATGTATGCATCTAAAAAAAATTACGTCATTTTCATTTTGATAGTTTAACATCTAAATCTGCTCATCTCTATGCCTGAGGGCAATGTTTCTGAATATATGCACATAGTACAATTGTCTTTTGTTTAAATTTGATTATACAACATGCTGTATTATCATATCTGAAAAGAAAATAGCCATTCCAAGGAGCCATATGTGAAAAGAAATGAAAGTTAATTTATAAATGAGGTGCTCATTCTCTGAGATTGTAGCTCCAAAATGTGTTTGTTTTAGTTCATTCTGTAACAAAATAAAAGCGAGGAGCATTCACATCTCTGCGTCCCTTGTTTATCACCATGTCGTCATCATTGTTAAAAGATAATCTGATTCAGAAAGTCAAAGCCAGCCTTTCTCTTTTTCTGCATTCACAAAGGTGTTAAAGTTTGAGTCTGTTTGAGCTGACAAGCACTTTGTTTTATGAGGCCCTTATTCATCCAAAAATATAGTGAGTGGAGAATGTGTAAAATTAAATGGTATGAGCATAGTGAATTTTTGGTGCATTTTCTGCAAGTTCCTCATTCTCTGGGAGCCTTTTTTTTTTGTGTTACTCGCCAGTTTTGTGAAATGTGCCCAAGCCACCTGCGTCCCTTTTCCACCTGGGGTCCTTATTAGACCAAAGCAGCGGTTTCCAGAGCTGCACGGGCAGGAAAGAGCAGCAGAAGGGCAGGAACCACTAACTCTGTATTGATTTTACACAGTTTTTTATCTGGCCCCCTTTGCTCTTTCCCCAAGTCTTTTTAAGTAAATAAACACCAGATTTGTCATGTTTGTCCAGAGAGAGGAGGGGGGTCGATTGAAGAAGGGTGCGGGGCAGAGAAAGGCCAGTTCCAGGCCTCCAGGTGGGTCAGCCATGATTCATTCTGCCATCTCATGGATGGAGGGATTTGGGTAGGATTGTTGAAGGGTGCCTGTGGAGCCTCTCTCTGACCTCCCTCGCTCCTGTCCCTCCCCTAACGCTCCTGAGCAGCCCCGGTCCTAAATCACCAGCTGTCAGTGTGTTGGCAGAACAATGGTGCAGGGTCTTCTGCTCCATCTCAGGCTCCAGCCGACTGGACATGGTTTCCTCCATCGTTAGTGTGAGCCCGTACCCTCTCTGGTCTTTCCTGGCCCCAGAGCCCCATGGGGCCCAAAGGAGGCGCACAGGGTTAGGCTGAGCCTGATGGTCTCATAAGAACTGGTGGTATGGGGGCAGGGAATAAAAAGGGGCTTGGGTGGATATTTTATTTTTATATATATATATATATATATATATATATATATTGTATCTTAATTTTTTCTGTATGCAAATATTTTTATTCAGGTCTGGAATTTATGTTGTGTTACTACTTTTTCTGAATCGCTAAAACACTGAACCAACTAAATTTAATTATCAGGTCAATCACTCTGTTGTCACAAGCTGAAGCTGATTCACATAGACACAATTTGCAAGTGTGATGCACAGTTTTTGCAAAACTCTACATGCATTCTAACTCTCTAAACACATTCCTCAACTTGAAAAGCACTCAGAGAGTACAGACCTCTGCCCCCTTGTGGCCGGCTGAAGTTGCTGCAGTGAACGAACGAATGAACGAACGAACACACACACAAACTTGGGCGATCACATAACCTGTGATGACGTGAGCTGCAAAACGGTGAGTGCATCAGATGCAATGACTTAAGATTGAACACGCTTGTTTGAAGTTAAGTGAATAAACCAAGTGTAAAAGGTTGAATTTAAAGCTGTGTTTCCACTACATGGTACCGGCTCGACTTAGCATCATAACATGTAAGTTTCGTGACGTCTGCTCAGAGACTTGCTGCTAAAGTTGCTTGCTGCATGTTTCCCCATCAAGCTCTTTTTATTAGCCACCAGGGACAGAAATGTCTGAACCTCCTCGACTATCCACGGTGTCATCGTAGATTAGTCTACCGGTATTTTTACTATAAACTTCAGAATTTAGTTATTTTAAAATTGCACGTCGCACATTGATGATGCAATGACGCAGCGACAACTCTCTGACCAATCAGTGGCCTGCAGTGTTACACGTCACATTTCAGTATCTCTTCACCTCCTTTTGGAATGTCGGCTAAGCAAGTACTTAAAAAATAGTACTGGGTACCATATTCCAGGTTATTTTATGTAATGTAAATGCAAAAAGGCAGAGTTGAGTCAAGTTGGTACTACGTAGTGGAAACGCAGTATAAGACACTGTAGATTTTTACCTCTTGGCCTGGGCAGGGAAAATGTTACCTGTGATGTGGGTAAAGTCCTCTGGATGAAGCCATGATATTGAGGAAAGGAAGACAGAAGGAATATGTCAAGTTGATCTTGAAGATGTACAACATTGACACTTTTTTTTGCCTCTGAAATGGTAAATGTATTATTATTTTTTAAAAAACATTGTAAACATTGTATTCTGCATGCACTGGATGCAGTGTTTTCCATTTTGTTGTGTGGTGTATAACAACTGCTCTGTAGTATATACATACATGTAATATTATATATATATTGCACATTGAAAATCAAACTGATGACAGATTCCTTCTACCTCAGTATTATGTCTTTGTGTCTGGACAGAGGATTTCCACTGTGAAACATTGGTCAATTATGTTCCTGATGATCCTTCAATTCTTCACTAGATTGAACCCTTGTCTCATCTACAAAGAATGTATGTATGGCATTTTTTTATGGAATCTAGTTCAGACAGTCTCAGTGTACAGTAACAGAAGGCTGGTATGGATTTGTACTGCAAGCATCAGCACATAAAAGTGTGTGTGTGTACATTTACTTGCACATACTGGAATCAGAACTCTTTTTACCCAGGTTGCATTCAAAGGGTACCCTATATACTTGCTTCATGTGAATCCTGTTGTCATTGAGGACACAGCCACTGATTGAAAGGCTGACTACTTCTCTGTTGTATTTGGTATTAGCTGTGTTATCATTAGAAACAAGTGTGTTCAGTTGTAGTTGTGTCTAACTGTTGACAACAGTGCAACATTTGTATTTAACTGTGTCATTTTGCAGCTCATGTTCATCGGTGAGAAATTCGTTTTAGAAAGTGAGAATGTGTGTACAGTTTTGAAAAGGTGTGTTACAGCTTTTGCAAATTGTGTTGTGTAAATCAGCTTAAGCTTGTGCCAGAAGAGTGATTGATTTGATAAATGGGTTTGTGCTACTGAATAATGAGTTCAGAGAATGGGCTTTATTGTTTTAGCTATTCAGAAAAACTGTAAATCACCCACCTTTGTTTGTCTAGTCACCCCTACCGACCAGTGACAGTATATGAAGGATAAGAAAGCAAGCTGGTACAGCCATGATGTCTGAACAGGCAACGGTAATGGGCAAAACATGTGTGAAAGGCTGCATGTCTTATTGTGTTCAGTCACTGTACATTCAGATTTACTGTCTTGGTCAGTCGTCTGCTTCATTTCAGTATTGAATGCAGATGTATCAGTGTTCCTGATGGTTGCTATTTCTGACTCCAAAAACTTATGAACTGCAATGCAACGACAACTGACACTGTTATAGTATAGTTTAATGTTTATTTTATGAAATGCAAAATTTATAGACAGATTGAGTACCAATTATGCGATTGGTTACAGCCATCTATAAGTAAAATCTGTATTATTAGATTCCTATTTTAGTCACTGGTCTTCCTCTTTAAACTCTTTCCCCTTTACCTCAGACTTCCCGATTTGCCCTCCTCCTTTTACTGTTTAAAGTCAAGAGTCTCGGGTCAATCTATCAAATCTCCTAACTCAGGGTCGATCAATATGTCAGCAGTCCAACACTCCCTCAGCAGTTATGATGATGTTCGTGGTGCTGCACCTGCCTTGGCTGCTGTTACTGCCGCTACAGCGCGCTGAGCAGGGGATCGAACCCAGCCTGTCAGGGGGCCTGACGGAAAGCATGAATCACTATTACTGGAGCTGCTGTTTGCTCCCCAATGCTCGGCAGACATGTGCAAACTCTGATGCACCATAAGTAGTGTGCAGCCCCCCACCCTTTCACCCCAACGCAAACACACAAACACCCACACACAGCTCTGTATATACAGCGCGCAAAAGTATTGAGGTGAATATGCTGTACATCCACCCAACAATTCACAAACACACGCCTAAATGTACACACTTATCACTCAATTTGGTGCGAGTTGGTATTTGACCCATTAGCTCCTGGAATCTGATCCAGCCTTCCCACCTCCTCTGGACTTGTTAGCCCGCATTGAGCTCAGTTCAGCGGGCTTGGAAGGGCTCCGGTTACCCGTCTAATCTCATTGCAACTCTTTAGCCACGGCTAGCGGATGCCTGCATGTCCGACAGCCCACACACTAATAGCACCGTGCTGTGTTTATGGTTTGCGTGTGTGTCCACGTGCGCGCACAAAACAATACTTGTATGGATTGTTACTGAATATTGAGCAGAGGCCTAGGGAATGTTCTGTAGAAAAATGGTTTATGTGTGTGTGTGTGCAAGCAGCGTGTTTGCGTGTAGAAATAATATTCTAGTTTACAGGATGCAATTTCCCCTTAATATGCCCATCCTAATGTAATTTGGCGTCTATGGAGTGTCTGTACGCTGGGCCGGGCTGGTGTGTGTTTCTGCTGACTGCTCCTGTTTTGTGTTTATATGGATGAGTGGCTCACTGGGAGAGCATTATGCATCCTTTTCAGCATTTAAAGATTATGTGCATGGTGGCGGCAGAAGCATTAGACAAACAAGGAAATATGTCTTTGATTAAAATATCTTTTATCTCTTTATTGATTAAAAGGCTTAGTTTGGTAATAGAATGTCTCTGCCCCTCCCCTGCTGACTTTCTTGTGCTTTCTATTTTTTTCATTTCCCCTCTATAGCTAATGTTAAAAGAAGTGTATTTTAATAGCTTATCTTCTGCCCATAAACTACATTATGTAAACAACATATTCACAAATAAGCAGTCTGTTTAAACAGCTGTAGTATTGAGTTGCATTGCAAATGTTTAGTTAGTTAAGTTTTTACAAAGCCTCTTATTTTCATTTGCATCTCAGATTTTCCTATAAGGCCCAGGTATTCAGCTATTTACCATTCATTTCTCAACTCATTTAACCAATTGATTTTTTCATTTGTTATGCTGTGTTATTTCAAGCTATTTGGATAAATTCATTTGCCTTCTCAAATTTTATATACCTTATTCATGTTTGGAAAGAAGAATGAATGCTGTTTATTTCTCACTGTATTCAGTTGTCAGTGTTATTAATCAACAAAAATAAAATGCCCAGTAACCACTGCTGAAACGATTTGTTAAATTGTCATTTTTTTTGGAGCAATAGGAAAATAAATGATTATGCTCAACAATTTTAAGTTATTTTTATCTTAATTAAATCTGTTTTTCACTCTAGATACAGGGTTCCTGCAGGGTCTTGAAAAGTCTTAGAAGTCTTGAATGTGCAAATCTGCATTTAATATCTTAGTCTTTAAAAGGTATTAAATTTGATATGGTAGGTCTTAAGTTATGTTGCAATAAACCTGTATTTATTTATTTTTACCTTGTATTTAAATGTGTCTGGGAAGAGTGCAAACTACAAAGAAAGTAACGTTAGTCCAACCTGTAAATTTATATTGAAATTAGTTATCACAATGTTTGCAGCCGCCCATGAGAAATGATTACAGAACATTCAATCCATCACATGTGCAGCTGTTAGTTGTGTGTGTTGCCCGAGAAAACTGACTTTGGGAACTTTAAGGTACAGCTTGCAACCAAAAGTAAGCATGAGGAAGTGCAAATTTAATCATGCCAGGTTGGAAAAAAATCATTCTCGACCTGGTTGACATGAGTGGAGAGGAGCAGCTGTGAAATAGGCATTACATTCTGTTCTAAGTAGTCTTAAAAAGGTCTCAAGAAGTCTTAAAGGGGTGACATTTTATGTTTTTAAAATGGAATTATGCAGTCTAAAGCATTTCCCTGTGGTCTACATAAACTGTAAATGCTCTGCTTGGGTCTGAATTCTTCATTCATTCAACTCTACCGGTCCATCTTCAACCCTATTTCTGAGTAATGACACCAGAAAGGGGGTTTTGAGCGCTGGCCCTTTAAATGTACAGGACTTCATGCCCCGCCCCCTCCAGGCTGTTGGCTGTGCTGCTCGGCCCTGTTCAACTGAAGCAGCTGAACATTTTAGGTAATTGGCTCAAAGTTTGGACATATTTTCAGTGTGGACTACAACCGCTGCTGCTGACAAACAAATATGATGTATTCAGAGAAATGTTTATAAGAAGTCTTGTCCTTATATGTGCAAATGTCATGATGTAGCTAGTTCTAGACATAACAAATTAAACAGGAATTAAAACAGATTGTAGAAATCCACTTAATTTTTGCCAAAATGAATATAAAGATAGCTTTTCAGCACCTGGAGGGTACAGATTCAAACTTTTGGAACTATTAGGGTCCAAATACACAAATAAATGTACCAAAGCCTATTAAAGTAGGTTTAGTAAAATATGACCCCTTTCAATTTAACTTGTATAAACTTGTAGGAACCCTGCTGCTTACAAATGGAAAACTGTCGTAGTTGTTTCCTTTAATTTTCTGTGTTATTTTCCCTGTTGATGAATGTAGTTCTGGTGTCATCACTTGTTGTAATGGGTGCTTTTTTTATTTGACATGATATTCACTGAAGTGAGAATTGCTGTCATACTTAGGAAGTAACCAAAGGCCTTACAAAGACATTCACCTCTTGGAAAAAGAATGTCTTAATTCTTTACTTAGTCATTAGACTGTCCTTTTTCCACTCTGTAAGTGGAAAACATTTTGTCTTTTTGAACCTCAACTTCCCCTGAGGGTGTGATAGAGCTGCACCAGTGACAGAGGGCTGACAGACACATTGACACAGACACTGAACGTCTCTCCTACAATGGTTTGATATTCTCTGGTGGCTTCAAGACATTGGGGTCAAGCCCTGTCTGTCCCTCATTAGTCAGGTCAGGAGACAAGCTAGGTGCGAGGCCGGATCATGTCCTTTAGTCAGAGCATGCTTATCTGTGTCTGCATGAGCACCATATTGTCAAGTCTTTTTTTCTTTGTACTGATGACAAAGAGCAACAGAGGAGGAAGAGTAAGTGTTCTTCTGTTGGTGTGTGTCTTGTGTGCTTGATGGGGAGAGACTGAGCTGAGGCTGAATGAGAACAGATGGAGATGTGCTCTTTAATTAACCCTGCAGAATCACAGGGCTGAAAACAGGCCTCGGCCCGTGAATAACATCCAGCACATCCAGGGTGTGTGTAAGGTGCAATGTTAGTGTATATGACTAGTGTGTGTGTGTATGGAGTCTGCTGTGGAGTAGCCGGAGCATCGACCCGTTCCCCCATCCCCCTTCCCTAGAGCGGGGCGTTTTATTTCTCATTAGCGGGCAGCAAACTGCTGGGGGATGAAATTTGCTAACAGGAATTAAAAGTGCATTAACACATCTGAGAGATTCATTTCTGCTAATAGTTTTATTAGTGCTCTGACCTTTCAGTTCATTAGAGGACTGCAGGAGGAGGGAGGGGTTGAGAAAAGGGTGGGTAAGGGGGTCTTAGGGCTTACTGTACTCTGGCAGACCTTTTGAAGGTAGATGCAATCACATAATGTTCACAGTGGCATCAAATGGCTCAATTTTTGATGTGTCATCTCCGATTGTTTATTCAAAGACAGCAAAGTTCTCCAAAGTCATACCGTCTTTTTTTTTTTCTTTTCTTTTCATTTATTTTGTTTTTTTACATTTCTAAACTTCACCAAAATAAAAAAAGTGCCAGCCACATCTTTCTGCAATTGCTAAAGCACAACTTTTAAGACGCTTCCCTGTGTCAGTGGCCTGCTGCTCACCTCCCTCTACTCAATTACCAGAATTTATAACACAATGGTTTTCAGGTCTGTTAGCGCTTGAGTGTATCACTTATCCAGCCAGTTAATTGTTTATGAACTGCGCCCTCCCCCTCTCTTTAATGAAGTGAGAGAACCAAGAAAAAGTGCACAGAGTGTGACAAGAATGGCATTCGTAGAAGGGGAATAAGTCAGAATAGTGCACTGTGATTTAAATGTGAAGTCGTCCTATCAAGTCCTGCAGTCGCCAGAAGTGTCCCTCCTCGATGCCACAGATAGGCAGCGAGAGAGTCTTTGGATTTACCTTACAAGGGAGGGCAACTAAAAGGGAATTAATGTTGTTTTCTTTCTGTTTTATTGGAAAGCAAGTGAGGCAAGTTACAGTGCAATTTGCTTTCCCCTGTTCCCTATAATTAGCACCTTACAGAAATGAAATAACATTGACGAGAAGGTCAATAATCCTGATCTATAGTGAAATTAATCCTGCTATCGACACAACAAGCAAACAATACAATTAAGAGCAGAGGGAGGAGAGAGCGGAAAAAAGAAAATAGAAGGAGAGGAGCAGGACTGAGGAATAGGATGTATTTTATCTCCTGGGTTCACTGTGCAGAAATCCTATGAAGGTTTCTAATTAATTCATCTATTGTTAATGAAGGCAAAGCGAGGAACCAGGGATTATACATGAGGAGAGGAAGGAACACAATTAGAGATACCAGCCTAATGATTGCTTTTTAAACTTGCTCTTGTTTCTGCCTTGTACTTAGTTGACTTGCTGGAGTACATTTATTGGCCTTTTCAGAGTGAGCTTACCCTCTCTGTCCATGCCGTCACTCAGGGAGACGTTGGCAAAAGTGTTTAATTTTAAGTAACTTGTCGTAAACTTTGACTTTCAGCTACTACTCTTGGAAAAAATTTCCCTTTTAGGTAAACGATGAACTTCTCTTCAATCCTCAGAGTATCAAATCTGTCCTGAATCTCTACTTTCAGATCTGTTTTTTAGTTACTGCATAAGTAATTTTAGCCTTACTTATGTTTTGAGGAATTGGCTCTTTTTAGTGTTGGTTTTAGGTATCATGAGGAAGAATAAACTCTTATTATATAGAAGCTGAATAGGTTAGAATGGAAGAATTTGTGACAGCAAATATGACATGAAGTCTAAGAAAGGATGCACCAAAAATGGAGGTCTGGATAGAAGTTATAGGTGAGGTCTATTGGATGGAGAAGTTGACTTCAAACTCACCAATTATTGGAAAAACTTGTTTGATATTGTAACACTATTTAAACTGATATTACTTGATAAGAGTAATGTACATATAAAGCCTTGGGTCATGCTACACACTTCAAATATTCAGTGTTAATCTTATACAGGGGAAAAGGGTTTCTGGAAGGAAAGAATGGAATGGAAAAAAATACTTATTTTCCATTGACTCTATTTCAGGTAACCGTATAATGTGTCATTGCTAGTGTCATTGCTTCCATGCATGACTATGTTTTTTGTTTGTTTTTCTTATATAGATGTTATATAGCCTACATGATGTAAAATGCTGATAAGATAATGCTGCATGAAAAATAAAAAATAATAAAATGATAATAACAAAAAAGAAATATGACATGAAATTAAAAAACTGTGCCCATTAAAGTACAGTGAATAAGTGTCATGTTGTGCAAAGCACTTTTATAAACATTAACACTGCTCAACTTACTGCAGAATTTGGTAGTTTGCACCCAGAGTTAAACTTTATGAGGGCTAAAAAAAAGTAAAAAAGTTTTTTTTTTTACCTCCAATTCCATTTGTTGCACTCATCGCTGCAGTTTGTTTTTTATTTAAAAAAAAATTAAAAAAATCTATCCTACATTTTTATTTCTTTTGGGTGTATTTATTTTTCTTCTAAGGCAATTTCTTTCCACTGTTTAACTTCTAGTTTCAGTTTTTCCTCAACAAAATAATTCTAACCATCAGACAAGCATTTTAATTGTACATTGCTACTTTATGTTTTCAGAAACCTTGCCAAGAGGACTAATTTTGTCCAAATATGCCTTCACCCACTTGGTTACAATCCTATACATAATCATATAGGAATGTATTCAGGAAGTCATTTAATAGTGCTATGGTGCTAAGATATTTCATCTGTATCCCAATAGAGAATACAAGACATCCTCAGTTTATGACAGGTAATATGTTTGTGTAGGTGCTAATACTGAACCAAACCTGTGTCTCAATGCCATTAGTCTCATATTTACAAAAAACACTTTAACTGGAGGCTGGGTCCTGTCAGGCTGTAGCAGATAATCCAATGCCAGTGACAGAAGGGGCATGGTGCTGTTTCCAGCTGAGTAGTTTTAACTGGCGTTCGGACTGGCCTGGGGATCCAGAGGGGAGCAGAGGCCGAGCTTGGTGGGCTGCCGGAAGGATGGTGCATCTGAGCGTCGGAGGGTGAAGAAGGATTGCCTTTCAAGAATTACGAGCCATTAAATCAGGGCCTGGAAATCTCAAGGTTCCCCAAGACTGCTGCACAAGGAATCTGGGCTGGAGAAATATTGTTTATGGTTTAAAAGGCCTGGCGATGGATTTATAAAAGAAACATTCATCATTGCAGGAAAACGGAACAAAACATTCCGGAAATAAATACTCACTCTATAGGTATACTTGTCACCCAGACAGCACAATAACAAGTGAATTGGGAGGGAGATCCTTCATTTGCTGGCAGCCAGCTCCCATACATGCTCTGTGTGAGTCTGCTTGTGTGTGCGACCACACAGTTTGACTGAGGTCTACTTATTTGAGTGTCTGTGAAGGCATCACATTGAATCAAAATGCAGAACAGTGCTTTTATGTATGTATGGAGTAATATTTTATGGGCTACTTAATATATACCAGTAACTTGCAACATAACTGTTTTGCTATACTTCTAAACATTTATTTTCCCATCATTTCCCACTACAAGCACCAATATAAGTGATTCCTCCAGTAAACACAATTAACAGTATTGATTAGTTCTGGTTGGCCCGTCCCTGGACTAGAAAAATATGGCTTTAGAGAAGTAGCATTTTACAGGAAGGTGATGGGTTTTGGTCAGTGATGTGACCTTGAGACAGTGAAAAATCTATGCAGTGGACAGGTGGTGTCCTCAAGAGAGGGCATTAAAGAGGTAAACATGGTATTCATACTAATGCTGGTGTTGTCTGTTGCTAGTTAAGATGATGCGCTATAATCTGTAATTTAACCAGAAGTTATATCCAGCCATGAGTGGCAGGGTGTGTAGTTAAAAACAAGTACCAGTTTGACTTCTTTTTTATAGAGTATATTTGATGTTTTTTTTACACACACACACACACACACACACACACACACACACACACACACACACACACACACACACACACACACACACACCTCTCTTACTCTCTGGAGATGTCTTCACAGACTCCCTAAGGACTTTTATGCACTGCGGTAAAACATTCAGAAAGCTATTGATTGATGCATCGAAACAAATATGCATATTGACGGAAATTGATGCGTGAGGATTTGATCAATGCCACTCTTTAATACACATTTGTTCTCCTGGGCATTTGTGTGATGGGGGAGAAAGTATCTGTGGGGTGAAAATGAGAGCACATGAAAGAATGAAGCTAAAGAACAAATGACAATGATGGAGTGGTTTGACAAGAAAAAGAAGCACGAGAGAATTCAGCATTTGAACTGCACATAAAAGGTGAGGCAGAACGTGTGTAAGTTTGTGAGGGACTTGGATGGCAGGAAAGCAGTCAGTATGTTTATACTTTTTTACATTTTCACAGGAAAATTTGAGTTTCTGTTTTTGATTATTTCCTGTATTCTAACAAAATTATATTGCATTTTAATAATTTTATTGAGAAAAAATTTATATTCTAGATGGGAGCCATTATTTAACAACCTGTGAACCAAAAGGGGAGCTCAAGAATTAGTGTGAAACATATAAAGATGAATACAAAAGAAAATATAAAAATATCTGATAGCTGTAATAACTAGTTGCAGTAGAGAATGTGCCTGATGCATGACCAGACAACATGGAAGCTGCGACCAGAGGATTTTGGCCTCGTGTTACACAATAGGAGGAGATGGATCCATAGCATCCATGTTTCTGTGCAGTTTTGAGTTTCTGAAGTGTTGTTTGGAACACATTCATCAGTTATATGTTACCTTACCTTTTGTTGCGTTATCTGTCGTATGTCAAGCTGTTTGTCATGATTTTATTGCCAAGCAAAAGTAGAAAACCAGTAAATATTTTTCCAGTAAACTACTCGATTGAAGTTAACATTACTGAAGAGCAGACTTTATGATTTTATGGTACTCAGGAGGATGTGCCATCCTCTGTGTTTGTGCTTGTAACTTATCAAGTTCTAAGACAAATAGTTAAAAATAAGAAAAAAGTTCACAGTGTGTAATTCTGTGTTGATACATATTGTTAGAATAACAGTTTGGCCCATGCAGATGTTATTTGTGGTTATGTTTTCCCTCTTTTGTCCCTGAACTTTTCAACACGCTATCTTTGAATAGCAGCAATTCTTCCATACAAAGAGGCTTTAAAATAACACAACAGATAAACAGTGGTGAATATCATCTTATTTGTATGTATGTATGTATGTATGTATGTATGTATGTATGTATGTATGCTGGAAAAATTCCTTGTATATTTATGCTCTTTTTTTCTGTCCCATTTATGTGTGTATCACTGCCATGCAATATCCATGCATCCCTAAATAAATGTCTTTATTTTCTCTGTATATTTCATATATATTAACATTTATGTAAGATGTAGTCTTTTGTTGTTATGACTCAAGACTATGTGACAGAAACTCTTAATTACATATAAAGGACTTTAATGTGTTGTGGTGCCAGGAATGCTATTTAAAAATGCAAAGTTGTTTTGTTGGTCCTGTATAGCGTATGGCCACCGTACTTCTGTTATTGTTTGTGCTCAGCTTATTAGACAGCAGAATAAAGTAGCATTAGGTCCAGTTCTTGCCACCTCTGTCTGTGAGTCACAGTATTTTACAGGCTGAAATAAGTCTTATTTGGCCGATCGATGAGCCCATACAGAGATTTTTCTCAGATTTGTTGACTGTTCTGCCCATTCACAGGCACATAAAATGCAAAACGTCAGCCTTAGGGGGAAAAAAAATTACCGATGTCCAGATCTCAGCGACCTCATAGCTGGCTACAGGCCTGCATGTGTCTGTGTGTGTGTCTCGGTGTCCAAGAAAGTGAGGTGCTGACAGCCTGTGGGCAGATGTGTGTATATGTGAGCCCAAGTATGTCTGTGTGTGTTTGATGGATGGGCTGGCAGGGCAAGGCCGTGGATAAGAGTGCAAACAAACTGGGTAATAAATGAGAGCGACAGAGGAGCAGTGATGGGGCCCACTCCCAAGCTCCTGATGCATGCCGACCAGCACCAGCAGCCATTTGTATTAGAGAAATGAGGAAGCTGTCACTGGGATGAAGAGACAGTGTACATTCTAAAGAGGAGAGAGGTCTCTTTCTGTATTTTTCATTCCTCACACTCTCTCACACACACACACAGACACACGCACACACACACACACACGCAACACACTCAGGCTGTGGAGTTCAGCTCCGCGGGGGTCTAATCAGGGCGACGCAGGGTGCTAATATAGGCCATAATGAGTGGAGCTCTCAGTGACACATCACACACCACTACCTCTGTTAGGGGGAAGTACAGTGCTAAAGCTGCTGCTACTGCCACAAACACACACATGTTGGGTTTCCATGCGCACACACGCACAAACACAGGTGTATCTCACTGCCTTCCTCAAGTGAAGTCACCTGGGGACAGAGGTAACTTGAAAACAAAAACAAAAGGAGGAACGAGAGACAATGAGGATGTAAAAGATACACTGAATCATCTACAGTATTGAAATACTGAAAGTACATTAGAAAATCACATCTTTATATGGTTTTCTACAGGTCTCTGGGGGGTTAGATGCTGAGGTTGCAGGCAGGGTCAGGAACAGGAGATGGATGTTATTTCTGTAGAAGTATCTGGAAATACTATATTTTGAAAGAAATCCAGGTTGTAAATTTTCAGATTAGAAAATAGAGAAAAAATACAGTGACATATACTTATTGATGAGGGTAAGTCCAGTGTGTTGAAGTAGTTTTTCCAAACGTCCTTGTGTGTCATAAAAAATAGAAATCACAAACATCATAGGTTCAATAGTACTGAAGGCATCTGAACTGAAAGTTTGTGTTGGAGATCTCTCAGAAAAGTTATTCCCCTTCTCCTTTTGCTTAGGCACCCATCAGGACTGTTGTTTTTCACATCACCCATGTGTTATGTGAGAGGACAACACTGATTTATCTCTTCAAGATGAGTGTTCTTTGGTTCCTTTAACTTAATTTAATGCTCTAAAATGTTCCTACCATTACTTAATTAAAATTAAAAGGTGTAACTTTTATTTTCAGTAGTATATTTAATGTAATATTTCTACGTAAGTTAAGGATATCACTATTTGGTCGGAAGGGAGAGAAACCTGTCCCACTAGAGAGGGCGCTGCAGGACGAGCTCTTTTTGCGTACATGTGTTTGTGTTTGCTATTGGTTTGTTATTTGTGTTTGAGCTAAATCAGGGTGCACAATCCTTCACTGCTGTGACGGCCAGTGTTCTCTGTGCCACCCAGACACTATAAGTACAGCCTGGCAAGGCAATGAGGGCAGGTTGCATGTGTTTGCGTTATTTATTTATTTGTGCGTGTGTATGTGTTTGTCTATGTGTATGTATAGCAGTACTCGGCTACAGCTGGGGGAAGAGGAATTTGGGCCTGCACCTGCACCGAAATAATTAATGCGGAAGGAGTGGTACCTAAATAAATCAGTGCCTCTCGCAGCCTCAACAGGACTTTTCTGTTTAGGGTCAAAATCTTCCCACTCTGCACTGGATTAATCATGCCTGCAAGCAGGGACGAGGTGCACGCGGCAGGGACACAAGCTGTATTTGTGTGTGTGTGAGTGTGTTTGTCTTGTGTGTGTGTGCCTGCTCCTTCATGCGCCCCCTCACAGAGACGCTGCAAGGCAGTTTTTTGCGCCTCCACCCTCAGCATTGTAATCTCTTGGAGGACAAACAAAACAACAGAAAGTCATAATTTCCACAGTTGTATAATTAGCCCCACCCTCTTTGCTACAGTGATGAATAGGTGAACCTTTTGTTTGCATTTGTCATGCTGCGGTGGCATTGTCACAGATGTGAGAATGTGTGATGCAGAGGTGCACAGGGTCAATGCATGCACGGATGTGAGTGGATGCTGGCTTATGATGAGATGTGTACACTGGCTTCTAGCAGTTTCCAATCTTTCCTTTTCATCTTTGTACATATATTTGTACTCGAGCTTCTGTCCTCAGTCTATAGAGGGGACTGCTGCTTATCTCCACCTCTCACTGCTATCTCTGACAGCAGGTCTGCTGTTCTAGTCCAGTGCAGATCTACGCCGTCCACTCCTATCTTCCAGACTGATAGCCTCTGATTGATCTCATCACGTCCCTCATCTATTATTCATGTTACCTTTCATGTCCTGATGGAGGAAGGGCAAAAAGTGGAAAGGAGATACTACCTGTTTGCTGGGACCTTTATGTGGTTTTAAGGTAGAGAAACAAGCCCACACACAATTAAGAAGTTGATGTTTTGTTTTTTTTAGCCTTCTGAATCATTCAGCTTGAGACATGTGTTCATAGATCTCCACAACCCAATCTGTATAATGGAAGGAAATAGCTTTGGAATTGTCGCCCCATGGGGCAACACAGAGATGGGCACAGGGACAGTGAGACATGTACTTACGGCTGTTTGGGGAGGAAATTAATGGTGCATTTTTTGTTTTTATAATGTGATTTAATGATGCAATTCGTCTAATAAAAAGAACATTTTTTAACATTTACACGTTCATTTACACATTCCCTCCTTCACAGAGGGAAACCCAGTGGGCCAATACAAACATCTCACTCCTCTCACCCACTCGGAGTGCTTCAGGCCTTTTTATTGCATTGTGATGGATGATTTCAGTTTGGCATTTTTCACCACAGCGCAACATCCAGATACACCCCCCCTCCCCATTTGAGTGCATAAGGAGGCCACCCTATATTCACAAAGCCGACATCTAATGCATATTGAGTGTGTTTTGTAAAGGATCATTTGATTGTCTTGTAAATGAAGCTTTGCCTCTCAGCTGCTAATTTAGCTACATTCCATCTCATTAGAGAGGAGAAGGAGAACAAACGACAAAGGCATTCTCAGAGAAATGAGCCCTTCTTTGATTTCAAATAACCGTCACTGCTGTGGAAGTGCAAACATTTTGAATAATCTCAGATTATACAGAAGTACACAAGTGCTACGTTAGTAGAATAAACTTGGGGGGTTCAAAACAGAATGCGAATTTAACTCTGAGTGCCCTGCTCTTTTGCCACCTTATTTTCTCTTTCCATCCCTCATGTTTCCCCCACCTTCCCAGCCTGTCCCTCTATCTCTTTAGAGGATGTGCAAGTGTATCTGGTTTCCTAAAGCGTTTAGCACCTTAGCCACAAAACCCGGACAGGAAGCCCACTCTATTTGCAATGTATCAATTGCTCTGAACAACACTCCCCTTACCTCCACCTCCCTTCAATCTACAGCTGGCTCAGCACACACATACCTTCACATGCAAGTACTCACGATCAAATTCACAAATGCACAGAAGGATTTTTTTCTGTCTCCTAACGTTTAGTACATTGAATAAACTGCATACTTCATCAGCATTAACACCCAGAACTAAATGGACCAACGCATTCTTGTGTACACACTCACGCACATGGTCACACTTCACACTCAGACACACACTCACAGAGAATCTGACCTTGGCTCCAGTTAGTCCCGGGGTTCATCCTCCGGCCAAGCTGGCAAGTCAAATCGGTCTGGCAGCCAAGACAGCGGCCCCAGCCACTGCAAGGCTGCTCTCATCTGTTACATAGAAAGACACACACAGGGACAAAAGCAGACAGTGTAGAGAATAAAAGAAATAAAGCGTTAAAATACAGCAAAACCTTGAGGTAGTAGAGCCAGAACAACACAGGCCTTTTGTTTGTTTTTATTTGGTACAGTATGTGTGTGTGTCTACGCAGGTGGGCATTCACAGTTTTGGTGTGTTAGCACAAGTGTTTGCAGCTGTGAATGTGGATGCATGTATAAGACTTCACATACACAACTACAAGTGCATGCAGATGTATGTATGTGCATACTTGTGTTAGAGAGCATGAATAAGGGCCTGAGGTGATGCCTTTGAAAGGCACTTTAGAAATTAAAGCAGTGCCACTGTTCTGTAATGGGGCTTAAATGATCCAGAAAACACAAGATATATTGAGCATTTTATGAAACACGCAGCACACTCCTTAATTCTGCTTTCAGCTTCGCTAAAGCATCTGACAAACCTTCTTTATGCCTATACATACATATTTATTTACATCAAATATATTTTTTAATGTAATTTTAGCATTGTCTCTTTATTTCATTTGTGTGCATCTCTCTTTTTTTCTTATCACATTCAACTAATTTATGTAGGAGCAGGAATAGAATCTGGAATATAATAAGAAAAACAAGAATAAGAAGAATTTAGTGAAAAAATTGTGTTCCCAATCAAACACAATTTCCCCCCTAATAAAAACATCTTGCATTGGAAAATTCGAAGTTCTAATGGTGTGAAAAAAGAAGAGACTTAAGGAATCAAATTATGATGATGGGTACAGTTCACAGAAATGTTGGTATTTAATATTTTATGAGATATAAAGAGGTCTTTGATATATTAAATTAATGCTCCATTCATTGAAATTCTTAGGTGGTCAGTAAGGGTGCACAACACTGTTTAATTAAGAAATCTACCTTCCCTATACGTTTCACTCTGGAGAGCATAGAAGCAGTCACTCTCTTCCTCATTGTCTGTGGATGTCCTTTGTGGTTTGGCCATACATTAATAATGTAAAGGTAATGATCTCTAGACTAAAGGCCCTGTCCTGTCCTGTCTTGTCTCCCCTTCTCTCCCTTTCCCTTTCCCTGTCTGTCTGTAGACCAGCAGAAGGAAAAATGGAGTGGAGGGTTGCCCAGTGAAGAGGATGAGAGCTGGCTTAAGAGGGTGAGTTAAAGAAACGGAGGAATTCCTGCCTCTGCTGTTGAAACAACGCAGGGGCCATTTTCCTTCATTGATTACTTGAGGAAAAGAGGAAGGAAACAAAGAATCATTCTAAGAAAACATCTCTTCACCACTTTTCCCCTCTCGCCCTTTTCCTTTGCCTCTGAAGTTTGGTCGGAGCGAATGATAGATGAGGAACGTGCACTGTGGCCTCCAGTGTCCTCTCCTCTTCCTCTCCCGTTATCATCCTCCTCTTCCTCCGCCAGACGCACACACTCTTACACACAGACTCAGACACACAGTGTTAGCGAGTGATGGATGGGGAGCTGGCAGTGTGGCAGTAATAGCAGACACCCAGAACTACACTGCCACTTATTCATTTGTCTCCTTATTCACTTCTTTATTTATATGTCTTGTCCTCATACCAACATCTAAATATAGATGTATACATGATGAAAAACCTCACTTTTCTCACAAAGACTGGGAAACTTGAACATATCTAATTTCAAATGGATATACAGGCCTCGATACACACTTATCTGTTTACACTGTCACAATATATAGCGGTAGTTTACAATAAGTGTGGATTTTTTTTCGTGTGATTATGATACATGCAACCTGATTTTATTTAGATCAGAATCCCGAGGTTGATGCGTTACCTGAAACTCATTGCTTGAAGCTCACATCTATGTCCTCAGAGTTCAAGTTTTGAAGAATGCCAGATGAGGCAGGAATGATGGACAGCGGGCTGCTTACACAACATTACACATTATTAATCATGTTCGCATTGTCTGAGAGCGGGAGAAAGGGAGCAACAGCACAAAGATGAGAGGGAGCAGAAGAAGAGGAGGAGGAGGAGGAACAGTAAGAAAGAGGAGGAAGAGGGGGGAGTGGAGGCAAAGGAGGAGGGTTAGAAAGCCACAAATAACTACCATCAATCATCAAGCAGTCAACATTTTCACAGGTTAGGATTGCCTGTTATTGGCAGCAGCCAGGGATCTGTATGTGTATACTGTATTTTGCGTGTGTTGCGGTGTGTGTGCACGTGTGTGTCTTGCCCAGAACGGACTTCTCTCTCCTCTGCTCTCACTGTCTTCGCCTCGCCTTAAACTGACGGCACAAACAACAACAGTTGAGAAATCACCCTCGTCAGCAGGAAGCTGGCAGGTGTGTTAACTCCCCCAGTACCAAATTAGGATGTGCAAGATTGCAGAAACGCCTCAGCTCTCATATCTCCCTTTTTAATCACAAACATTTACATGAGTCTGGATGGAAACAGACATTAGGCTTTAGCCAAGGGTTTGGTTCGGACGCTGGTTGGCCAAGGCCTCGAATCACATCCAGCTCTCCAAAACCAAACTGGGAACTCTGCCTGCATGCCTTTAGAGAAAGACCTGAGATCAACTTTCGTCTAGGGTACTGTAACCTATTGATTTATTGAGATGTTACTGGCCAAAAATTAAGTAAATATGTGGAAATGCATTTAAAATAATCCAAAATTGATCTACTAGGATTAGATGCTGAAAAAGAAAGCAGTTACCTTTTGAAAAGCTGCTAGCATCAACTCTTACAAATTTACAAAAGTTGTTTGTTGAGTTAGATTAAAAAAAGTTTGCTTTGTGAACAAAACCTCCTCCATAAAAAAAAAAATCAAGTAGTGATTATGGCTTTTTAAAAAGATATGAATTTCTTGCAGAAGTTATTTAGCATAAATATCATGCTGGTCTTTGACCTCCAGTGTTTTGTCACTGGTCTTTGTATTAATTATCAATGTCAAAAAGTCCTTTTTATATATTAATCATTGTTGCTCTGTGAATTATAGAAAACCAACACTAGGGGGTGCTCTAGGTTTGTCCACCCAACTGTTGAGGCATTGTGTGTATATCAGTTTATTATTTGTGTGTGTAGAGGTTGCTGTACATCCTGTGCACTTGCTGTCCAGAGAGCGATCCAATTTGAAGCCAAGAGTCTTTCTTCTCCTCTGTTACAGTTCCACCACATCCTGCCACGAGACCTTTTTATCATTAACTGTTTGTCTCTGTTCATGTCACTGAATGGTCAGAGGTTGAGTTTCTTAGTTACGAAGTATTACACAGTGATTGAGTTAATAGATGAGGGTTTTTCAGGAGTTGAGTCCATCGTTTCATATTTAGTTACTTAATGCCATCGAATATGAACAAACTTGCTGAGTGGACATAAGTGAAAGCACTAATTGGATGGTGGAAAGATATGATTTTAATCTTGTTTAGGCAGTTTCAGAGTTAGCAAGATGCACTAATTCTGTCTTTATTGATGCACTTCGTGCCCTCTCGCTTTTTTGTCCTCACACACACACACACACACACACACACAAACACTCGCTCCCTCACGCACACTCACTCTAATTCAGCGGCAGGATGTCTGACATGCGTCTTCTCAGTTTCAACACAGTAAAAGCAGTGTGAAAAAAAATCCCAGTTTCAGACCTATTAACTCTCTGTGTCGGCGTTGGTTTCATTATCAAGATTAGGTTACAGACGGTCATTCAATCATGCAGCCTTGTGCAGAAGTGCACTGTGACTGAGCTGTCCTCAGTCCTCATACAAGCACAAGTTGGATGTAGAAGTTCTCTGCCGTGAGACACACTTTAGACATACTGTTCCTTACTGTGGAATTTTCCATAGCTGTGGAATACAATTTCTTCTCTTTTATTCAAACTGACAGTGAACAAACCTTCTCATTGACCCTCCGCTGTATTGTTGTGGGTCTCATCTGTGCCTGAAAAAATATCACATTAAGACGTTCATACATACTGATTTTTGAAAGAGCTGCAAAATGGGAACATATTGAAATCGACTTCTTCTCTGCTGTGAGGTTTCGGTGAACTGCAGTTGCATGTTTGTCTGTGTGTTTTGTGGCCCGACAGTGTGGCTGGAAGAAAAAGAGCCCAGGGCACTTTGGGGAAAGGACAGTGGCGTGTGGCAAGACAGTTCCTCCCCTCCACCGCTCAAATTATTTGTGTCAAATGCTCAAGTTTGTGGTACTTAAAGGGAAAAAAAAATCCACAATATGTTTAGCTTGTTTTCTTGCCATGGAATATTTTCCATAGATTATTGAAAAGAAATTCCTTCATAAATTTTTATTCAACTATAAATCATTTGTCCTGTTTTCTTCCAAATTTGATTTTGTGAGGAAACACTGGAAATAATCCCAGAACCAGAATTCTGAAGTATGGAAAACAACATCCTTTACATGTGTTTCTGATTGAGGTTATTCTTATGTGAATGTACTTATTTTTCTGCACGTCCTACACAATGTATAGCAAAGTATAAAAGCAGTAAATGCACTCACTAAAACAATTAAAAACTCTTTATTTAAAATATTACACATTTTAATGCAGAGTTGTATGTAAATCAGTTTCTTTTCAACTGTTAAATTATTTGGTTTAAGTAATTTTAAAGGGAAAGGTCTTTTTTCCCCTAGTTTGTTAAATTTTATTGCATTTATGTGTTTATTGATGCACCTCTTGCCTTTCTTCAGATCAGGTAAGACATTTTAGGATACCTCTTGTTCTTTATCAACGACTGAGCAATTGATTGAAAAAAATAATCAACCAACAAAGAAAAAGAACTGATTTATATGATATCTTGTGTTCATTTGTCTTAGTTGTTTTCCCTCCTTCCCTCTTCCTCCAGTTGTAATTGGAAGAAAAAAAACCAACTAAATTAATCACTGAATAAAAGAGGTCATTCCCAGGCTTTAATTTGGAAAACTATGAAATAGCACTAAAGTACTGGCTGCACATAAAGGAGGTGGGTAATCCAAGACATGGAAGTGATGTAGAAGTGAATGCATCTGTTCATTGTCAACCTGTAGGGATGCTGACTGATGATGCACCTGACTCCTCTCCTCTCCTCTCCTCTCCTCTCCTCTCCTCTCCTCTCCTCTCCTCTCCTCTCCTCTCCTCTCCTTACTTTCTGAGAACCCCCCTCACAGACCCCTCTCACCCCCCCTTTCACAGAACATGGGGGAGAATCATGGAAACACACAGCCAGATTATGCACCGCTCACCGTTATTGAATATGTGACTAACACACTGAGAATCGCTCTGGGAAATCAGATTAAAAAATGAATTATTTATAAGGACATGGAATGCTGCTCCAATAGGGTGGATAGAGTGGAAGAATACACCTACAATATACCCCAAACAACATTACAAGTTTGATCATGACACTTCCCACTGTAGTTATTCATTTTTATAATGCCCACAAATGTTCCCCTTTATATTCTGATATTGAAATATGACTCATGGTAAAATTACATGGCAAAAGTGTTTTATTATTTTGTTTAAACAATATTACCTATATTTTCTCTGTTCTTCCCACCACACTGTCGAAAAGACAGTTTGATATATCTTCATGGAAGCTATAAAGCCAGATATGAAATCAGTTTAACCAGTTTTGTTGTTATTTCTGTGTATGCTCTCCTGTGGGATGGAGTCACACTTAAATGAAATTGCAAAACAATATATAAAATGTAAATTAAAAATGATACAGGTATTAAAAAAACACTTAAATCCTCTTATTGATAAATAAGAGAACATGAGGTTGGAAGTAAAATCTAGATGTACACGTACATCTATTAAAATAGATTTTTTTTTCAAATGATAAATTGAAAACATTTTCTTTTGCAGAAATATGTGATAAAACCAGTTTACAGATTGTTTTTTTTTTTTTTATTTTTTTTTTATTTTGTATTTTAATATATATATTCTGGTTGCTTTTAAGAAAAGCACTGTCCTAGTAGCATTAAAAAGTACAAATGTATCACATCCTTATGTAAAATCCAAATAGCCAGGCCACGATGTGCATCGTTAGTTTTTGAGTATGTGATTAGTTCTTTCATCCACACACTAGTTCTCACAAGTACCAACTCTATCTCCTTTCATTAAATAATTTATCAACATTTCAATAATTTTAATTGACTGTCTTATTTTTTTTCCTGCAAAACTTAACATGTATTTTGCAAGAAGAGTTGGATTTATTCATGTAAGAGTCACTCACCTGGATATACGCAGTGTGTGGATGACCATCGACTTCACCACGAGTCCACATTTATTCCCGTCTTCCTTCATGTCTTTCCCGACCGTTTTCGGTTTCTGAACAGTCGTAGATTCTCCTGCTCGCTGGTCTTTCTGTCTCAGTCTCTCGGTCGCTCTCTCTTTCTGTTCTTTGACAAGCAGCCAATGTGCTGACACGGGGAAGCGTTTAGGCGTACGTTGATGTGCCAGAGTAGTGCCTGCCTAAGTGATTACTCTTTTATCTGATCCTTTTCTCTAATGCTACGTTCAAATATTTTTTTCCATTCATTCTCCCTTGTCTTTTCTTTTCCCTGTCGCTTTATGTCTTTATTCTGCTGCACGACTTTATGTCCACCTAAAATGTATACGCTCATACACGCACATATAGAGATTTGTGGCCTTCATTGACAGGTGTGGTACTTGAGTCATGTAGGCCGTCACAGGTGAATGTGGTAGAAAAAGGGTTATGTCATCACCTCTAGCCCCTTTGACATCCCGCTCCCTTCCCCATTGTGGGCCAAACCACACATTTGGCAGGCCCCAGGAGAAAGCCGGGGAGTTTCCACAATGAACATGCGGAGGTGAGCTATAGAAATAATACACATCTGGAAAGAACCCTCTTCTCTTTTTTTCCCTAAGATTTTTTTTCTGTTTCAGCTTTGGCTTTCTCATGAGCACAGTTATATTTACTTCTGCATTCACAGTTTCAGATCTGCAGTCACCTGAACTTAAGTGTTTATTTCAGTTGTGTAAACTTAACATACCAGTACTTATCATTAGTTTAAATTGTTGCAAATATATTCTGCTTTTAAAAAACATATCTCCCTCATTATATAAATCAAATAAAATCAGTTGATAATTTTTATGAAGATAAACTGTTGCTGTAGGTTTGCAGAGTTGAAATTATTTCCTTAAATTCAAATCTGTGTATTGTTGAGGTTTAAGCTTGTGCGCCGTTGCTGTTTTATTAGTTTGGATGTTCTGGATGCTGTTGGTTTTAAATGGAACTGACTTGTGAGCGCATGTTTGCCTTGTGGACTTTTTCCCCACAGGGGGCATCGGGAGCACACTGCAGCCCTCTCAGATGTAATGTCTGCATCAGAGCTTAGGGCTCTCCTTAACCAAAGGTGTGTGATGTGATGTGAGTAAGAGGAAGAGGGGAAAGATGGCACGGATGAAGGAGTACTCGCATCAGCAGAAAGTTGTTTTTCTGTGGCCTGGAGATTCTATTTAAAGTGGGGTGGGGGATAAGGAGGGGAAATGGGGAGGTAGACTTGGAGTGGTCCAGAGCCTGGAGAAACGAAGGCAACGCAAAGGAGGCAGGGGGGTACGGGTGGTGGGATGCAACGATTCTCCCTGTTTTTCAGTTTTGATTGAGGCTGGAATTTGTGTGTGAAGTTGAGGAGGATCCACGAGGGCAACTTGCTGCGTGGGCGCGAATCTGCACGAATATGCCCATGCTGGTGTGTGTACGTATGTGTGGGTGAGGTATTAATCTTCTTTGTCAGTGGAGCCCAGATGCAGGGCCCTTCCAACAGCACAAGCCTAGACTCAGCAGTCTGCATTGGGCTCTGGGAAGCAGGCATGGGGCGTAAGCGGGGCTTTTTTTGGGGGGTGCATGCCGCTGGATGTGCTACTAGAGCAGGGAGCTCTGACGGAGAGGGCAAGGGGGACAACACACAGCAGATTAGCTAATGATATTAGCCAGGGAAGACCCTCAGCTAAAACCCAGTGGTCGCAATTAGTGGAGTTTCTCAGAGGTTGCCCTGTGGCCCCTTCATACAAACACACACACACTCACAAAATGCACCCACCCATACCCACTTTTTCTTGTATACACACACAAAAGCACTTTAAAGCACCTGCAAGAACTGAGACATGTCTTGCTCTGTGTTAAGTTATAGCCCCCGACTGCTCTCTTGTCTCCTGTGCTGCATTGATGGTCTCCCCTTTACCCTGCTCCTTCCTCTCCCCATTAGCACCGCTCACGAGCCCCCTTTCGCTGTTTGCCCACTGTGAGAACAGACGAACTAACATGTTTGCTCTGCAGGAAAACGCACACACACAATCACTCAATCGGAAGCTGGGACTGCGAGAGAGCCGACAGACTATATTCAAGAGTATGCTGATGTGCACAAGCGCTGAAATAAACACACATGCAGACACTACACACACAGGCTAAAACGTCAAAGCAGGGGGTAACAGAGATTGACATAACAAGCTGATAAACCTCTTTCTCCCGTTAAGTTGCCAGAACAGCACTGGGAAGAAAGGTGTTGTATCAGTTGGAGATGAAAGATATTAATGTATGAACAAAACCGAGCTGATTTTAAGCATATGTAATGATGATGCTGAGCAAAGCACTTAGGGACTGTGAGTAATTTTGTTATCAATCACAAACTTATAAGTATTTGACCAAACTGAATGTAATTGTTAGTATTTTATTTTATTAATGCTTAAATGTAAGTATTTTGTTATAATATGTGCAAAACTTTTAACCTGAATTCAGAAAGATAGAGATTCTGTTAATTTTTATCCTGTAAACTGGTTGTTTGACACAAACTTGTAATTGTAATTATAAGCTGAGTATATTTGTTTTTGCGCTGTTGGAAACTAAAGGTAAAAAAAGTGTAATAGAACAAACTGCAATATCCTCTTTGTATGTACTTTGTACATTGTGTACTTTGCACTGAAAGTGTTTCCACACAGCTCCCAGTGCAGTACTTTCTGTTTTTCTGACCGTTTTCTTTATGACTACACCTGTCTCTCAGCCAATTCATTCCAGATCCTCCCTGGCACTTTTTTGATAACCCAAATGAATCTACTATAAAGTTGACAAGCACACTATTCTTAACACCATGAAGTGATACTTTATCTCCGTGCACACCTCCTCTCTGAAGTTGTGATCACAGTTTACTATTAGGTACACAACCTGCCTTTTCTTTACCAAACTGATGAATTAACTGATCAAAAAACATCTCCTGCGCTCATAGTCTTTCCTGTCTCTGGCTCCCACACGGCTCTTTGTTGCTGCTCGGTCAGTCCTTCACTGAACTCTTGAACTGTGTCTCTTTTCACATTTGTCCTTTCTTTTCCCTCACATGCAAAACTGTTTTACAATGAGATAAAATTATTTCAGTACTGCAATAAAGTAGGTAAAATCCCCACTCTATAGCGTATATGTATGAGAGGGAGATAGATTGTTTGAATAGCCTTCCTTAGCTTGTCAGCGCTGTCTGCTCTTTTATATGGCCTTCCTTATTATAATGCTACTTATCTTATCCAAAAGGCCATCAGGCTGGACGATTAATTTAGGTTCTGTATCTCTGGAAACGATGGTTTTCCTCCTCTTGCTGCTGTCCCTCCCTCACTCTCTCTATCTGCAGGAGATTAAACTGAGACCAGCTCCACTTTTCTCTCTCCTTCTGTCCATCATAGTGAAAAATTACCTTTTAGTCCTCTTCCTTAATCGTGCTGGCCGCAGAGCAATCAGACAGGAAATAATGGCTTGGTGTCCGACTGTGCAGGCTCTCCACTACAATGCCTCTAGACTGGATTGAGGTGAGAATGGGGAAACCTCACATTAATGATTCCTTGTAAGTGTCATCTTTCTAGAAATACAGATAGTGTAAAACTATCATGGTGTCAAATCTCTGTGGAAATACATTTATAAATGTTCGACTGCTTCACAGGACACGCTCTCAAGTCAATTTTCTCTTGCTTTTTGCACCCCATCTCCCTTCCTGCCTCCTGCATTCTTCATTTGCTCTTTCTGTAAGCTTCTGGAGAAAGTTTATCCCAGTTAAGAATTGAATTCAAGGAGTGGCTGTGAAAGCAAAACTAAGAGCAGCATTTATTTTTCAGCTTGTTTTCATCGTCTGTAAACACTAAGTTCTTGTCTCAGCTCAGCTTCTTTGTTGCTCACAAACCCTGTGCTGTCCCCCCTCTTCGTCGCTCAATCCTTCTCGACTTTTTCCACTCCTCACTCTGTTCTCTTGCAGTTTGATTCAGTGTGAATTAATTGCTCCTCATATGGGAGACGGCACACGATTAGTCTCAATCCTGATAATGGTGTGTGGCTTGGCCGCGGGGAATACACTGCCAATTTGCTCACGGCGCATCTGCCAAATGATTGGTGTTTACACGCCACATCCCCTGTGGAGTGTTTGTCACAACGCCACTTCTTACATCTCAATAACACACAGGATCCCAAAGCAGACGTCACCAGAGACGTAAACATCACCACATGTATACAATGATAAAATTTTCCATTGTAACGTATGGCATGACAGTCAGTGCCACTGGTGCATTTGGAATACCTTCCGAGAGAACTGATTTACACTTTTGGATGCTCTTAATTTTTACATGATCGCATATTCCACCTTTTCCAAACAGTTTACCCTTCCTCCTACATACCCCCACCTGCCTTTCTCCCCTTAACCCCTCCCACCTCCCTTTATCTCTCCTCCCTAACACAGTGCTCCTTCTCCACTGTCCCATTAATCACCCCTCTCTAATTAACAGGCCCACTGTTCCCAGTCTTCCCACTACTCCCACTCCACACCTGGCCCAGCCCTGCTGCCCAGAAGGCAGGCAATGCGCGCCAACACACATGCACACACTATATGCATGCAGCACAAACCGGAGCGCAGCTGGCAACTGACCACCGCAGAATCATGCTTGGAGGAGCACAATGAGGAAAAGAATGGACGAATATAAGTGTGGTGTTGATAAAAGTTTTTAATGTGTGGGTGGAAGTGTTGGGTTACAGTGTGTAGAGTTGGTGGTGCTTGGCTGTGCTACTTCCTCCCTGTCCTTAACTCATACTACATTCATTCATCATCTCATCAAGTCTACCTTCATTGTAATAACTCATGTGTACAACCCTTTCATCAGCCATTGCTTACTCCCCCGTCACAATTTAAAAATTTTTTTCTACAACCATCCTCACCCATGTCTTTTCTGGCCTCATGTCCGATCCTCCTTTCCCACCTTCTCCCTGTCCTCCCCCATGGTAGCCAGGGTGGCCCGGCAATGCAGTAATGCCATCTGCCAGCGCAGCATGCCTGCAGCCTCGTGTCCACGCACACACACACAATCACACCCAGACACACAGAAACACACACACAGCTTGGCAAGGACACCTTCCAGTGCAGGATATACCGATATCCATGCTTCCGCCACCAGATCACAGTGGTCCCACGCACTGTTACACACAGGCACACACGTACTCACAGCCCTGTTGAGTCACACGCTTCATCTGTCTCCCAACAGGGGGAGCTGGGGAGCATCTGCCAGAGCGGGACACAAGTCGAAGCAGAGAATCTGCATTTACAGTAAGAGAGAAGATCATTACAGCAGTCACATACTGCCTAATCATAGACAAACAGGGGTACGATGACCACATGGGTGTGTGTTCCACACTGACTACAAATGAAGTAAAATAAGGGAAAGCAAACCAGCAATTACATGCAAATGCACATTTTTGAGGGAACAATCTCTGCTTTATGCGGCTTCTTGAAACATTGGAATCTCATACGCTGTAAAATTGTTTCAGATGTTTGCTCTGCAATAACTTTGGTGGCTAGGGCTAAGATATATTAAAATATGAGAAATCTGAGAGAACAAACAAAGTCCTGTTGAGAAACGTGCGATGGAGAAAGTGTGGATGGATACAGAACAGATTTTAAGAAAAAAATGGGACAGCTGGGACACAGCGCATTACACATCAGTCCATTAAGCCCTGCTAACAAAAAAAAAGGTTTTATGAGAGTGTTTTCTTTATTTATTTTCTATTTATGCATATGTATGCAATTAAAAAACAAGAAGATATGGCATACCGTAACAGTAAAAAGTACCAAGTAAAGACACACAGGTAAGTAATATTAACATGTTTTCCTTTTGGTTATATATATAATTAATTAATTAATTAATTAAAATCCTTTTGCTCCTGTTGACATTGAACAAGACAGAAACAGAATTGATGGGAAATGCAGCAATTAGCAAATGAGCTCTAGGATGTGTTGCTGTTCGAGCTGTGTTTGGTGCTGCATCGGGGTGCTGGGGGTGGCAATAAGGGTGTACGCTATGGGGGTGAGGGGGGAAATGGCGTGTGTGTGAATGTGGTGTGCTGCCAGGTGCGAGTGGGGGTCTGTGGCAGTATATTTATTAGCGGCTGTCAGGGAGGTGACACTTTGATGAATGGTGCAGAGTAATCAGGGCTGGGCTGTGACAGGCTGCACTCACAGCCTTCTACCTGCCAAGCAGCCCAATCACACACGCATACGCACGCATGCAAGCACGCTTATACATACACACGTAAATGAGTGAGTACACACAAATGCTACTGTATATGCACATGTACAAACAGCGTGTCCTGTAAATATCCTTCACTACCAGATGAACTACGTCATCAAACTCCCCTCATTCTCACCTCCTTAAGCATTTCTTCCTCATCTCTAAGTCCTTTTGCACAAGTCTCTTTCATCCCTGGCTCTTCTGCAGTGGCTGTGTGATTTTAAGAACATTTAATGACATAAAGGTGATGGAAGATTTTTTCTGGAGATGAATGAAAAGGATAAATTATGTTGAAAGAGTATGAGAGCAAAAGACAAAGAGACAGAGAGATTTGGGGTGAAAATTTGCAGAGCTTTGTTGTTTTTTAATTGCTGGTGCGAGACAAGGTAGCCTTAATTAGTCCTCCTCTCTCTACCAGGTCATATTTCTGTGACTTTTGGCTAATTAGTGAACTGATTAGTGCCGACTAACTCATAGTTTCCCCATAGGATCACAGTTGCACTCAGTTTGGGTGAGCGAGACAATTTAAGCAGTTTAGTAAATAATTACACAAGTTTTCCATTTTTGTGTAACAGTGTCTTCAGTCTTGTTTTTTCTTTCACCCATTCAGTTGCCTCTGTATTTCCATGTAGATAATGTCAATTTAAAAATGTCCAAACAACTGAGAAATTAAGCAACTGTTATACGCTGTCCTTGGAAAGAAACCACAGCAAATATTGTATTACATCTCAAACACAAAATGGAAATCATTACTTCTCAGCGAGCTTCTAATGCCTCCAAACCAGCAAGTAATGGGAGGTTGTAATCAAATAATTTCACTGAGGTTTGGGTTTCCAAACAGTTTTCCACTGATTCTATCGACAGACCACAGTCTGGCCCTTAAGACAGGCGACAGGAGGGGAGAGGAGGGAAGCAGTGGGTAGAAGAAAAAAGACAAAATTTGGACAACAGAAAGAAGAGGAGCAGAGTCGGTATTATGAAGAATGGATGAGCCAAGATGAGGGGAGTGGCAGGGGGTGTGAGGGTAGTGGATTTTTTTCCCCCCTCTCTTGATTCTTGGCCTGAAGTCGTTTATGTGGGACCTGCTCACTCTCACTTTATGATCGCCTGTCTGAGTACCATCTGTAAAACCTCCGAGAAAGCACGAGTCTGGCTTGATTGCACACTCACTCCCATTTTTAAGTTTTCTCAGATTTGCACCCATGGCACAAATAACTCCTCTTTACCCGACCAGTTTTCCTCCTATAGTCCCTATAATTTTAGCCATTTCCCAATGCAACTTCACTTTTCTGGAATTAACTGCAATTATTCTCATTTCTTGTGTCTGGTTTCAAGATATTTACACTGATTTTACTTGAAAAAAACATCCTAAAACATGGTTGAATTGCACACAGCATAAGAGTAATAATCTTATCCCATTAGCAGATTTAAGAAAATTCGTAAATTGAGTCTAAATGACATGTTAGGACGTTCAGATTTGCAGTGGTTTTTGGACTGATCGCTGTATGGTTTTGCCCAAATGAGGAAGTGTCCAACAGAGAAGAGAGATTGCGTCCAAGAATTGCTAAAAGAGAAGCATGATGGAAAATATTTGGACGGTCTATTTTAGGCTTATTCCAACTGCTTGAATGAATGAATAAACATTTAAATGAAATTAAATGATCTTCCTAATTAATGACTAAATGAGTGAATAGAGTGGTAGAGGGCTTCTCTCTTTCTCTCCCTGTCTCTCTCTTCGTCTTTCTCAGTGGAGGATTTCCTGCCAGGTTGAGTGAACATTGACGGAGTAACACTTATTCTCTCCGTCACACCAATGGAAATCAATTGGGCGGTAATTGCAGTATTTGACCCCTCTCCTGTCTCCACCACATCCCATCTCCTCTCTGTCCATACATCCTCCACACTCTGACCATAAAGATGAGGCAGAGACAGTCAATTCATTTTATATACCAGGCATTTCCCCCTAAACTCAACAAGGCCGGAATGATATATTTCATCAGGCCAGATGAAAATCAGAGGCAGACCAGAGACAAACAGGAAAAGGAGGAGAGTTGGGACAAAGTTAACAAAAGCAGGAAACAGCTATGGCGAATTAAGACTGTAAAGAGTTTACAGAATCGCCGTATTACAACGGCCATCTGTGTGTGTGTGTGTATGTTTTCTTTTATGTGTTTGGGTTGGAGCTGGCTGGTCAGATGGGTAATGAGTGACCCTTCCTCCCTGGCATGGTTCTGCCGTCACACCAGAATTAATCTTCCCACATCACCCCCTCTCTGAATAGACAGTAGGCCTCTTGGGGCCAGACGCACAGACACACTCACACAAACACACATATACAGATACACACACACTCAGAGGCATTGATGCATGAGCGGGGTGGCAATGATGAATGGAGATGTTCTTAAGATCTGTTTAATAAGTGTTAGGCAGGGCCCCTGTGAGAGCAATAGGGAAAAGATGGCATATACGTACATAACTGCAAATGGAGCCCAACTCACTGGGGCCTGAATTACAGCCTATTTGACCACATTTACACCGTTCACCAAGAGGACTCGACACAGAAAAGCACACAGAGGGGTACAGATGTGGGATGCAGTAGCTTATGAGTAGAAGAAGTGAAGCAATTTGTTTATTAAATTTGCAAACATATGTACATGAGTGTGTCGGCTAATGTGACAGGGTTGAATACAGTCCCACCTGTTGAATCTGCGCACATGTCTGCATGTGTCTCTGCATGCACTATGAAGCTGGGAGGGGTTGAAGGTGTTGGAGGTGTGAACATAAGGAGTCAGCTTGACAGCCTGTCAAGACTGCCCTGACAGAGGTGACATTTCAAAGCAACCTGCTAACATCTATGCAATACATTCATGTCTGTCAGTGTGTTTCCATGCACTGCACTGCATGTAAACAGAAACAGATTAATGTAGTATTGATTATTGCTCAGATCATATGAACTATATATCTATATATATATATATATATATATATATATATATATATATATAACAATA
>JAQQZY010000027.1:17563180-17577691 GCA_030068375.1 Ostorhinchus rueppellii | reverse complement strand
CACTGCATGTAAACAGAAACAGATTAATGTATTATTGATTATTGCTCAGATCATATGAACTATATATATATATATATATATATATATATATATATATATATATATATATATCCCAATAAAATAGCAATACCTTGTTAGTAATTTATTATTTGGGGAAAAAGGTGAGATAAAACAGTTTTAAAAATACTAGGTAGTGGCAGTAAGTTGTACAGTACACTGCTATCCTAATGTGGTAATACTTCAGCATATGTTTTATGCTCTTGAATTTTAATGAACCCTACCTTTTAGGTGCAATTTTGTATTTTTATACATTAGCACATTTTATAGAAATTTTTTAAAATCAAAACAAAATATAGATTTTCTAGCGTGTGTAGATCTGTCATTCACAGTTTTTTTGGTTTGCTTGTTTGTTTGTTAGATCTGTGTACAATAAGCCGTTCCAAACAAATTGGCTCTAGTGGGATTAATAGTTGTTTGTATTGTGTTGTTAATCTTATGAAGTAAGAAGAAGATGAGATCCTCTGTGCCTTCACCTGACTGAATATTATGGTGAAGTAATCTAAATGTTCTTGTGTTGGGGTTATTGCTCTGCTTTGTCCCTTCTGCAGTCTAATGTCTTCATCTACCTCGTATTTTGCATTTGCATGTTTTTATCTTCATTTCATTTGAAGCCCTCTCTTACCTGTCAGCTTAGGCTGCACCTCTCAGAAGCTCCTCTTTTTTCCTCCTTGTTTCTCTCTCTGAAGAGCATGGTCATGCAAGCTTGGGTTTTGTGTTGTCTGACAGCTGCTGCTGCGTGCCTTTTTTCTCTTTCCCTCCCTCTTTTCCCCCTCTCCTCTCTTCTCCTCTCCTTTCTTTTAAACACGCGTCCTCATTTCTAAACTATCTATCATGCTGGCAGGGCCAGTGGGGCCTTTAAACTGTGGGATTGGCACTTTCTCAGCTGCTGAGCTGGAAAAGGGGGCTGCTTGCAGACGGAGACACAAGCGGTGGGCCAGCCTGCTGCAGGCAGGAAGAACAGGAGGTAGCCTGTCTGAACGCAGGTGGACTGACGATACTCCTCCACCCAGCAAATGTGTGTTCCTCTCAAAGTGTGTACCTACAAACCTTTTGTACTACAAGAGCTCCTGCCATTTTCCAAACCACTGAAGTTGTTGAGATTTTGCTATTTGTGACTAAATCTTTATGTGCAAACAAGAAAAGTATGTGGAGTAGTTTGAAGAAATTAATTGCAACCCAAGTTGATGGTTTTGAAATGGGACTGTGAAACAGAGTGTGTTGATTCCAGGGGGGTTGTCTGCTGCGAGTTGACAAACTCTGTCTCACTTGGGAGTGAAAGGTGTCTGAAAAGATGGGAACTGCTGACAACATCTGTGTGTGTGTGCACATGTGCATCGTGACGCCACATGACGCCTGACAAACACGAAGAAATAACAATGCGGTGCTGTCATCGGGTCTTGTCCCTGGCAGGGGGTTGGAAGTGAGCACGATGTGTGATTTTCTCACACGAGCAGAGAACCTGTGATTACGCCTCATATCGATGTGCACACGCAAAAATGCTAAACATGACACACACATGCCTGTGCACAAAGATTCACATGTACACACCAGAGGCCTTGTGGTGAGTATGTGCATTTATCAGTGATGGCACTTTCCCCAAAAGGGCAGGAAGTGTAAACCAAACAAAAAAAGTGCAGCCAAAATTACTTACTAACACCCGTGCATCTCATGTAGCTAAAAGGCCATGTGTTTGTATTAGCTTATCACAAAGTTGTTTTCTCACCCACACATGATCAGTCCTTCTCTCTCTCTCAATATGTCTTTCCTCACTCCACCCAAAAATATGCCATCCACCGCTCCACAAACATTTCCGGCATCTATTGGCACCCGACCGATCACACCAACACCTCATCACAAGTAGAGGTGTGAGAGGATGCAGCAATATGTTTAGGAAGAACACACACATCCATCCTGTCTGTCTGTCATAGTCAACAGTTGGCAGTCAATGCACCACTTGGCCATCGCTACCGGGTCCGAAACAGTGGTTTATTGCTGATACATTTGACCAAAAAGTTAAACCATATGATCCCACCACAATATTTTGCTGTAATTGTATCCACATGTTAGATAAAACATAAAAACAAGAAATATCGCTGCTTTAAGGACAAAATGAAATGACATATGGATGTGAGTTTCAAGTCACTTTGTCCTACGTTTTTCTCAGAGTTTCTGTTTTGAAAGAGAAGCTGGCAATAAGAGTGATTTCTAACAAATATTTTTATGTCTCTTATTCATTCAACTCATCTATGTATCTGGGAGTAGACAATAGGAAAGTGTTGGAAGTTGAACAGAGCTGCTGCTGACCTTTTCTGGTGCGTCAGTAGAGGGCGGTCTTTCCTCAGCGGTCCCACTACAGCAATGCTTGTGTTTGTGTATTTGTGTGTTTAGTTAATTTCCCAGCACAGTGGTTGTTTTCTTGTGTTCTAATAAGACCATAACACACAGGCTTCCTTTTACAATTCTCTCCGGTCCTTCTATTCTGTCTTCATTTCACACTTTCTCTCACTTGCATAATTGAAAAAGTGAAGTGATCATGCTGGATAACTGGGCATGATCGTGACCTTTGCATTACCAGACTAGTAATTGCAGCTGTAATTAAAAAGGAGGAGAACACTAGATAAATGCTTGACAAGACAAGACTTAATTAGTTGTTAAACACCAGAGCCCTCATGTTTTCTGTGTGTTTTCCTTGTGTAGTTACATATATATTTAATTCGATAGGCTGATTAGAACGACCATGATAGTTTCTGTTATAGCTCAAATGCTTTGTGCTTATTGAAATAAAAACATATTTTTCATGCTGGTTACAGCTTAATTCTTCTATGTTTTCTCTCTCTGATCAAACTATACTTTGTCTGTGTAATTTTAAACATGTATTTGCGAAGTGAAATAAGTATGTAGATCATTAAATTACATTAATTTCACATTTCTGTGGGAATGTATGCCTTCTTATGTTAGTTTCTGGGGTCTCTGTATTTGTTCATATGTGCACAGCATATATACTCATTGATAACGAGTACCAGGTTTGAGGGTTTTTTTATTTATTATTTATTTATTTATTTATTTATTTACCCTCTTTGTGTTAGCTTGTGTTAAAGAATTAGAGCACTGTCCCTGACTTTGTGAGAGTTCACATAGTTGGCTCCTTCCCTAAGGTTAACTAGTGTTGGAAAACAATACAACTTTATTGTCTACAAATGTAGAAAATAGTTTTTGGTCCATCTGGCAGTTCATTAAAACAATAAAACACACACTACGAAAGAATAACACTGACACCATGACTGTGAATCATACAATTGCATGCTAAACAGTCATGCAAACCAGGCTGTGTCACACTTATTTTCAGACTAGATTACCCGTATTTGTGATCGCACAAACCTCTATTATGCCTTTATGACAGTGTATTAACTAACCCTCATGGGAACCCAGTCACCGATGTTTATATTAAATACAGTAAACTGATATTTCTCCACAAAGTGCACATGGTTAAATGATTAAAAATACATTATGTGCATATAAATACAGCACAATAGGGTGCTTAATCAGAGAAATAAAGCTGCTGTTTGGTTTCTTTTTACCTCCCTATGTATCAAAACACACACATACTGCATGCCATGTTTGGCGTTTGGCTAAATTTTACCCTATGTTGGCAGAGACACCGATTATGTGTGTGTACTGTACATGCAGGTGCTGTGTCTGATCAGATGTTAGTCTGTTAGGGGTATGTTCAGATTGCCTTGAATTAGTGTGTTCCAGGCGAGACCAACAACGAGGGAAATGATGACTTATAGATTGGCACTCCAATGGACATGAGAGATAGCATAAAATGGAGAGCGTGAGAGAGAAGGGAAGTGAGGTTAATGACCGTCTACTCACAGGCAGGTAATCTCTCTTGCTCCCTCTCTTTGGGTATAATAAGTATCCTCGTTCTTCTCCCAGTAGTCATGATAATTATTATAACAATTAGCTTCTTTCTGTCTCTGCCACTGTCCCTCTGTTGCCTGGGTTTCCCTATTCTGGGGCATGTGTTTCCTATTCTGTGACTCGTTCTGCACTGCGCTATTCAATCAGTTCGTGTCGCAAAGAGTGTTTTTTTGTGATTTCTACATCCATCTGTCTGTCTGTGAGCAGGATTTGGCAATAAACTACAGCACCAATTTTCCTGAAGCCAGGTGTAAGAGTAGGGCATGGACCTTTAAATGATTCAGTTTTTTATGCAACACTGGAGAGCTGCAGCTTACCTTAGAACTTACATTACATTACATTATATTATATTCAACTACCAGCTCAGACTAACTGATGAATAACAGTGAACACCTATGGTTACTATAGTATTAGTCAGTTAAAGTTAGTGTTGGCACCAACTGGCATCAAGGAGCAGAACATCGGTCATGATTCATGATTTATAAATATTATGGAATGAAAAGAAGATTGGACTAGGTGGATGTCTGTGTTCTTTGAGCACTTTGAATGTGGTCAGTAGGTTTATGGCTGCATGAACTGAAGACAAACCTTGACTTAAAAAAACAAAAAAACAAAACACTGTTTCTTCACTAAATCTGTATGCCATACAAGACTGGAGAAACACATTCACAATTAATATAATATGAGGCAAAGGAGATGCATGTTCAGTTTTTAGTTTGAAAAAAAGCTGTCTAGAGGACTAATCTTAATTTTTTGATTAAAGCATTTCTCAGAAAGCAAAACCTTGATTAATTTAATTAATTCTGTGTATTGCCCAGCTCTACTGAGCGGCCTAATATTTTCATGTTGCATGGTCAGACCTCCACACTTTGTTTTATGTCTGCAACAGCACAGAAGACAGATCAAGCTGAATCCTTTTTTTATTATTATTCTGGAGAATACAATTATTTGGCTTTTTTCTTTTATCCAATCACAATGGTCTTGTTCAGCACTAACCAGCCTAGTGTCTTTGAAAAGACTGATGGGAGGGAATCTGTTTTGGTTTGTTATTGTGGAGTTTTGTGTGGGGAGGTGAGTCTTGGCTTCAATATGACTAAGTGCTTACCAAAGAAATGTCCACAAAGACTCAAGCACAGCTGCTTTATTGCATGGGCTGCTTTATTGCCTGGTTGAAACATTCATGAAAACCTTAAATTTTCACAGTGTAACTCAGAAGTGGTCATTTAGCACAAGAAAATACTCCAAAGGTAGGGTTATTTCAGCAGACTTCCAGACAATAGGTAACGTGAGAGGAATAAAAGATGGTTTAACAATGTAACTATATAAGGGAATCCCACTTGGACGTGTGTTGGGGTCCTGGTTACTTTTAGTGTCCCTTTTGTAGAATTTGAGTATGTAATATTAGTTGGGAAGTGTTACTTTTTGATATAAAAAATATCAGCATCACTGTCTTTTTCCAATTTGTGATTTTTTTACTGTGTTTCTAAGCATTGGCCACCACTCCTGAAAGAATGAATGAAGCTAATAAACACATTTACTTTGATCCAATAAAAGTCAGTCAAAGGATGTGGGAATCCAGCTGTAGCAAAGTTGGAAAAAAATAAGAGCAATGACCAGCACACTATCGTCAGTCACAGAATATTAGGATCAAGTATAAATCCATGGTTCTGTGGGTTAATATGCATTTGTGCACATGTGTGTTGCTGTGTCCAGCACTGAGGTGTGTAACCAGGCCTGTTAGGCTGAACCCCAATGCCGTCAATCACACAGGGTGGAGGGAGAGGCTGGGGGGGTGGTATGCAGATACTACTAGCTGTCAACAGACCACAGGAAAATGGATGCCTGAGAAAGCCATAACTATGATAAATTTACTCCTTCAATTCTCCAAGTAGGCCCCTACTCCTCTCTGTATTTCTCTCTCTCTCGCTAACACAGGCTGATAGACATGCATGCAGTTCACACACATTGCACCCCCCCTCATAACCCCCATACACTATCTCTCCTATTCCCCTCTCTTCCACCAGCAGCCTGCAAGCGTGTGACTAATGTATGCGGTAAAGCTGCGCGCTGCCATGGCGCTCACCAGCCCACCACCACCGCGATCGGCCCATCCATCTCTACGTCGGCGCCGGAGACTGCATTCAAATAAATTTGTCACTGTATCTATGAAATATTGATGGCGGGAAAGTGGGAGATGGGAAGTGGAAGGGGTTGGTTAGGGACAGATCAAAAGACAGACAGAAGGGCTAAATGTGAATAGGAGTGTGATTTTTGAGGGGAAAGGTAATGTTTGAATAACAGCTTAAAGAACTGCAAGAAGTTCTGCATCAAAAACTGACAACACACATGAACCACTGATTAGTTTGACAGTGACTGAAAATGCCTTTAAACTGACAGTGTTTTTATATGTTATCCTTATTCATGTAACAAGAATATATTTTAGTTTGTCCTTGTGCTATATATTATATATAAATTTAAATCCTCTAAAAACATATTTGGTTGTGTACCTGTTGTGTGTCTTTTCCAATGCGAATATCTTCTGTTTGGTGTATTCCGTATTTGCTCTTCTACTCCATTATAGTCAGAGTGGTGAAAACTACCAGTAATCAGTGATGTTTTTCAGTATAGATTTCATTCTTTCCTTTTTACCTTACAACATGTCCTAAAATCAAAATAAATTGTATTTGAAATACAATTAAAAGTAATTTTATTTATTTCAATGCTCACATACCTGACATTACATGCATTAGAAATACAGAAAATACGACTTACACATAATGCATGGTGAGGTTCATAACATAAAATAAAGTTATTTGGGTTTTAGATGAATATGTAAAAATAAATTCCGAGTAACTAATAACCTTACATATAACAAATAGCCTTACTTATGTAAAAGTTTTACTTATTTAGACAATGCACAATATACATTAACCTTAAAAAGGAGAGATGTAGTGCGCCAGGTTGTAGTACTATTGCTGATTTCCACCTCTAGTCCCTGGGCAGGCTAATGTTATCTTTAAAAACAGACGTAAAGTTTCACATTATGATCTATAAAGACAGAACAGGTCTATGTTCAGGCCTTGGATTGTACTTAGATATATAAAATGTTTCCTATAATGTTCAGATTCACAGAAATCAATTCATTATTCTATGTACTGCAACATTTAATTTCCTGTCAAAATCGTCATATCCCCTTAATGTCAAATAACATTTAATGTCACTTCCACCTATTTCAACTAGAGTGAAATCACATTAGGCAAACGTATGCCAATAAAATAATGTGAATAAAACTCATTGTGATCTTTCAGATTTTAGAAGTGTGGTAATTGGGTAATTTTTTTAGTTATTGCTATTGAATTACTTAAATTAGATCACAATTCAGCACACATGCAAAGGATCATGCAGGGGTAGAAGTTCAGTTGAAGACATTTCAATAGTCTACCTAAAAGAATGGGTATCAGTTTAGGTGAACATTGTATATTTGCACCGTCTTACCTTGCTGCTAAATGGCTCTTTTAAGTACAGAGCATCTTTGTGCCATTCATATTGTATTATCATCCAGATCAGCTGCCTCTGTAAGACTTAGAAAGGGGTTCACCAAGAGAATGGACTGTACCTTCTGAGTAATACAAACCTTGGCTTTTGACCAATTAATAGTGGTCAGACCCCAGACATTTTCTTCCACAGAAGGAGCAGACTCAAGAGGACACGCTGAATGTGACTCACCCTGGCACAGAACAACCAGAGTGAAGTTCATTGTGACTGAGTGTAGTTGTGTGCATGTGGGTGTTTGTCTGGTACATACCAGAACAAAAAGGTCACAAACAATCTCATATGGGCAAAGGAATGATAGGAATTCTTGGATACTTAACTGTTGCACTTTCATAATGTCAATCTTTGCGCAATTTCTTACCCAAATAAAATACAAGAAGGATAAACCTGCCAAAAATCCCAACTATTTCTTCCACTGCTCTCTTCGAGGGAGTTTACCACATGAAGGGTTAATGGCTATTGTGATTATGTGTGATTATTGTGTAGTGCCAGTGTGATAAGCTGTTCATTGTCTGGTGTTTGGTCATAATGAGAATGAGGAGGCTGTCAACAATATTGACTAATCTCGAGAGATGCATTCCTTCTTTCTCTGGCCTCTCTGGTAAACACATGATCCTTGTTTTCTCTTACTCCCTCCCACCAAGACCTACAGTATCTATCGCAGCCCCTCAACCCTTCCCTCGCCCTCTTTTGCTATTTTCCATCCATCTGTCTTTCCCTCTGTCCCTGGCCCTATCAACAAGATGAGTCACAGGCCTCCTTGTGTCAGGGGCTAAATGTTTAGTCCACTGCTTTTAGCCCTCCTAGCGCAAATACACAACAGAAAGCGGTCCAAACTGGCCAAACATGATGATGCTGGAACTTTCCACCCTCATGGTGAGCAGTCCCGTGCTGTATTCGATGAGAGATAAACACAGTGTCAACAACAGTGTGGAGACATTTAGTGCCTATTGTAGATGTGATGATCCTCAAGGCCACATGGAGAGATAAGAGCAACCAAGTCACATCCAGCAGGAAACAGGGATGGAGTTATCTGTTGACCATGTGCTTGACAATTTCAAAGAATAGTTTGCTTATGTGAAGTTAAGAAAACAGCAGCTTTTGATGAACAGGCTCCGGCTGCTTTTGCTTTATTCAATATGCTTTATCCAATTACATAATGTCAAGTGATTTATATTGTACATTAATTTTATAATTTATTATGATGATAGATATGATTAGAAGAACAATGCGTATATAACAATTGGACTCATTTTACACTTCTTGTCTTTTTTTTATCCTATTGTAATGCCATTAAGAAGACCCTTCTTATACTGGTATTAACTGTTTACAGTAAGCTAAGCAAAGCTGATGTAACGCTGCCTCCATGTGTGATATTAAATAGGATGTCAGTGTTAAGAATCAGAGCCATGACATGACAGCGTCTGTGTCTGGTGTGACATGAAATGTATGCATTGGCAGTAGGAGCACACCATGTTGCAGAAGCTCTCAAACCATGCTGTCTCTTTGGAGACATTTTTGACTGGAGCATCTTGTAGGGTAGCTGCAACCAGATTTTTGGCGGGTCATAAGTAACATCTCATCAAAACATCACACCCCATTCTCAACATTGTTGGCTCTCTCTGTTACACAGTTGTAGATTTAACTCTGCAACTACCTCCAATGCCAGGTTAAAGGTTCTGTGTGTAATATTTAGTGGCATCTGTTGGTGAAGGTAGAAACGGCCACCAACTAAAAACCCCTCAACTGCCCCTCCCCTACAGTGACAAGTTTAGAGCCATGTTTGTTTTTTCAGTAATAAGTTGGGTCCACTAAACATTTAGCAATACACTGTGATACTGGTAAATGCAAAAAAGAATAGGTTTGTTGTGGGTTTTTGTTGAAATGCGTTTGACCTTCTCCTTTTGTAGATTTAAACAGCTCTTTCTAAGCACAGAAAATGCAGTTGTTATTTTCCAGTGATTATGGAATCTCTCTAGACTTACAAATTGAACCTTTAGAGGTGCAACAATGCCTCACCATTTCTATCTTTAATCAATGATGAGATGGAGTAAATTCTATATTTGCTGTATTCAATGCTATATTGTCATGTTAAACAGGCTGTGGATGGAGCTCCGGCTGCACTGTAATTGTTTAGTCTGTTGAAATGATACTTGAAGGGAGTAGAGTGATGAATTATATCTGTTATTCTATTGGCTTCTTTGGGCAGGAGCCATTAAAATGTGTTGCTTTAATAGTCCCCAGCTTTGCTTCTTAATGCTGTGTTGCAAAAGCCAAAATACTTGACCTGAGATATGTAGCTGATGCATATTTTTTCTAATTCCTATTAGATTATTGCCTGTCTGGTGTGTCTTTCTGTTTATGCTTGGCTGTTGTCAGGTGTTGACATTCTGGGTGTGTGCACTGCTGAATTGACTGGTGTCAAAAGGTGACAGATGGGGTGTCTGGCTGGCTGATGTGCATACTTAATCTGTGCGTGATTGTTTCCATGATACTCCATGTTCTAGTTTACTCATATGTACAACAGAGCAACTTGACCTCAGAAATGCACTTAAAAGTGTGTTTGTGTGTGGCTGCATTTCTGGCCCACCTGAAAGACAGATGTAGCAGAAGTGTGGACCTTCATAGGTCACAACTCTCAGTTTTCTAGACAAGGACTCTGTCACAACCTCGGGCTCACTCTTTCTTTCCTCTCGCTTATTTATCCTTTCTTCCCTCTGTATTTATCCATCTCTCCCTTCCCCTCAGCTGACGTACATGCAGACGTCCCCAAGTCCTCCCTAAATCACTCTCTGACAGAAAGAGGGAAAGAAAGGGAGATAGAGAGAGAGATAAAGGGGGTAGAGAGATAGAGAGGGGAAAAAGAGAGGGATGAGGTTTTGAGCGTACATGGAATGAACCTATCAATCCAGGGTGCCTATTATCCCATGTGAAATGCCTCTCGCTAGCAGACGCCTAGTTAGTGTGCCTGTTCAAAATTAATAAAACGCCAGCCGAGTCTGGGCTGAGAGTGCGACAGGCCTGGTTATTGATTAAGTCATGTCACAGGAATGGAAGGCTCTGCCATTAAAAGTACAAATTATGCAGCACGTTTAGCCATGCCTCTTATTCATGTAGGAGACAGGCAAGAGTCACTGAAAGAATGGAAGCCTGCTCCATTTTCTTACACTGTCCAATGTGTCTCTCTCCCTATTGTATGGGCCTTTTGTTGTATTTAGTATCCAAATAATGTGAGCCTGTGTAAGAGAAGGTTAGACTGCCGGTGTCTGAAAATGGCCCGAGACAAGATAGTCAGGAGAAGACAAAGAAGAGGGAGACAAAGAGTGATCGCTTTGTCATGTTCAACATGACAAAGAAAACTCCTACTGGAGTGTAGAAAACGCGCTGCGAGAGAGAAAGATAGTTGAACGCAGCGACGACGCACAGAGGCTGGAAGTACTTTTTAGGAGACAGAGCTTCCCAGTGAAAAGAAGCCATTTAATCATGTAACAAATTAAATGATATTATTTTGACACACAGCCAGATGGCATGGCTCCTCTCGTCTTCGGTGTGAAGACTGATGGAGAGAGGAGGTGAAACGGGTAGGAGTTGATGGAGACGGGGCTCGGAGAGACGTCGAATTAATTTATCGGAGTATGTATGTTGTGAGTCTTGTACTGTACGGTAGGTGCGTGGAGTCAGCACTGTTATATGCAGAGAGCATAACAAGACAAGGGTGCAAGGCTTCAATCAGCAGGCCTCTCACTTCTTCTTCCACTGCCTCACACGTGGTTGTGTGAAGGCAAATGCTGGTTGATTTCTCCTTTTAAGTGTTTGTATGGTGGGGTGATGGAGGGGTTGAGAGCGGAGGGAGATAGAAGGGAAATGAGAAGATAGGTAGGGAGTGTCAATAATTTATAGCAAATGCCTTGTGTTGGAAAGGGCAAAAAGAACTCTTCTCCGGGATCCTCAAGCCACAGCAATACTCGGAGTACAGGTTCTCGTTAACACAAAAGTGCACAGGAAAGACACATACATAGGTACATAGACAACCAAAGGCATATGCAAATGAGCATTTGCACTCACATACACACATTCATAGATACTCAGTCATGTGCACAACTATACAGACACACAGTCACAAATGCAAAAAAAAAAAAACAGCCTCACTTCAGTCAACTGGCAGGTCATTAATTTCATGATGCAAAACCAGAACACTGGAGTTGGAGATGGAAAGGGGAAAAAAGGGGTGGTGTGTTACCGTGTGTGTCCTGATTCATCCAAGAAGCATTCACAAAGCCCCTTAAGAAACCTGTGTTTATGCATTCTAAAATCTTTTTGTTGTTGTGGTTGTTATTGTTGTTGTTTCCAAAGCACCACAGACGTTGCAACGACCTCTTAGATCTCAGATTGGAGAGGAAGAGAGACTTCTGATTGGCAGCTGCTTTGTTGTATGATTTATTACCGATCAAAAGTCAGAATAGAGGCCCTACTTAGACTCTCAGATGGACAAACACTGTCATTTTTCTGTCAGAGTTTTACCATCTAAGTCTGATATGTCTGTATGTCTGTTGAGGTACCTGAAAGGGGGATCCTTGCTGGGACAGAACCAGTCAGTCTCAACATGATAACCCTTCTAACTTTTTAGCTCATTGTGAGTGTAGGTACAATGAAGGAGAGAATGATGCAGGGAGGAAGGATAACAGAGGAATGTGAGTCCAATTAATCTGTTAATTGGGGCTATTATAGAACAGATGCTGGGGAATAAAAGAAAATCTCCTCCGCCTGTCTGTCTCTTTGTTTATTTCTACTTTCCCGTCTCCCTCTTCTAAAGTACCTTTTGGCAATCAGTGCTTGTTTTCCCTTTTCCTCTTGGCTAAAGAGCCAGCCGTGGCTAATGGCACAGTGAACGGCAGGCAGACTGCCCCCTTGGCACTGCCCGCTGGAGGAGCAGAGCGCTTTAAGATGGCACAGAGCAGTAAAAATTGTTAGCTGAATAAAGAGGCACTGCAGGGAGGGATAGACTCACTTTATGGCCCTCTGTGCACACCCGGCTGTTTAACTGATTGTGACTTAAGTAGCTTGTGTGTGTGCGTTAGCAAGGCAAATATGGATCGTCTTGTGATTAAAATCTTTGAAAGTGTCCATTACTTTTGCATGAAGTTTCCTACATGTTTGTGTGTTTGTGTACATACGGTGCACCTCTCCTTTGGGCTCAGTCTTCTTAAAGTCCCCAACCCCCTGTCCCCTCCACCCCCTCCTCCCCAACTCAGACATGAGGCGGAGAGAGGGAAGGAGGAGGAGTGTTGGAACAAGGTAGCGACAGAACGACAGAGGGGTAGAGAGGAGGGAGGTAGGGGTGGAGGGTGGGGGTGTGAGAGCTGAATCAGCGGGAAGCTTCGCTAATCGCAGCGGCTCATCTGTTAATGGAGTTAATGAAGAATGGGAGCAAACCAAATGCGCTGAGATGAGAGAAGTTCCACCACACTGCATAGGCTGCTGCTCTGTGTCACTACTCACACACATAGACTCAAACAGAGCCTTGCACACACACTATCAGCTTTCTTTTATTTCACATATAGTCTTGCTGTTGGACTCCGCTTGCCATATTTTCAGCACTTATTGACACAAAACACTTTCTTTTTGCACCCCCTTGCACCTATATGCGCATTCTGCTGCTTTCACGCTCGCCCCTCCACACTCCCACATTCATACACACTTTCCTCGCCTGTCCTCTTTCCATATGTTTCTTTCTTTCGCCTCATAAAGTGTGCAGCCCCCTCTTTAGCCCCTCCATGTTTCCCCGGGGAGCAGATACGCTGTGACACCACTATGTTTGCACAGGAGGTGAAGAGATATTCAGCGACGCCATACAGACCTCTCACCCAGCTGATAAGGCTGATGGGTTGACAGGTCCCTGTGGAGGCACAGCCACTGCTCACTTGTTACAGGCTCAGTAGCACTTATTAGCAATCTATCAAACACTTGTTATTGACACAGCAGTTATCGCTCAATCAAGATAGAATTTTGGAGCCCAGTCCTATCAATCAAACATTCAATGCATAATTCAAATATTTCCACAGAGCATCGGAGTCTGATTTGTTTACAAGGTGTTCTGAGAAAAGTTGTGCAATACACATTTTGTTCCAAGAAGTGTCCTGCATCCATTAAAAATACACTAGAAGTGTTTTCGAGACTCCAGCACTGAAAAACACAGTGTTTTGTTTAATATCATTAATCCTTTTCATACAGATGTGGACTCACTCCCAATAAACACATGAAAAGAAATTTACCAGAACACTGAACTTTCTGCCAAGCACACAGTTAATTTTTTTTTGTTTTTGTTGAAGAAATATCCAAGTTTTTGCTCAGGATTAATTATTAAGCTGCTTTTTCGTGGCACAGTACAATTTTGTTCAGCTTACGACAGTCCAGAAGAAGTCTCAATGGAATATGGCAATAATTCAACATGTATGTTTTAAGTGCACTTAAAGCACAACTGTGTCTGCTGCCTGGACTTGCACAGGCACATCACACAACAAAGACCACATACACTGCCTGAATTAAACTAACTGCCCACATACATGACAGTACATGAGAATTGTGGCATCACTTTAGTTTGCCACCATGTACTTTAGACATAAAAGTTATTGTAATATTTACAAAAAGAAAGGCCAATAAACCTTGGACTTGCTTTTTTTTAATGTCCTATAAACCAATAAATAGATTTGCATTTCACAATATAGTGGTGTTATTTAAAGGTCAGAACACAGTAACTACTGTCATAGTTACATAAATATGTACATGTACAGGCGCAAGTAAACTACAGTATATGTTATGTAATTTGGTTAGTTATATGCATGCACATGACATACACACAAGCAGTTATCTTAATAAACTTGTAGTGAAAGACTCTCACCATCTTACACACACACACACACACACACACACACACACACACACACACACACACACACACACACACACACACACACA
>JAQQZY010000027.1:17489050-17512862 GCA_030068375.1 Ostorhinchus rueppellii | reverse complement strand
AAGTTAAACTAATGACAAGTTAAGTTACAAACCTACCAGTAAGTTACCTTAAATATTCATTCATTCATTCATTCATTTATTCATTCATTCATTTATTTAGTTATTTATTAACTTATTTGAGGTGTATTCTTTATAGTATATTGTTTTTGTCACAACTCATGGTGTGTCTCTCAGATGTGTCTCTGCAGGTAATCCACTGATGATTTTCAGGTGCATGTTCATAACCGTGAGCATGAATTGGGGTGTGATACCATCATTTCCTAATTTGTGTGTGTGTGTGTGTATGAGTGTGTTTTTTGTTCTTTCAGTGACCTAAAATGCTCTTTATGTGTGGAACAAAAGCCCAAATATAGATACAACAAAAAACAAAACAAATAACATATGTAGAATATATAGGCTTAAACAGATATATGTTTAGTTTATAAAATCTCTGACATTGCTAAAAAAAAAAATAGGTAAATGCCATCATAGATTTCTACCAGACCCCAAGTTGTATTTTGAAAATGCTAATTTCTTAAGCTAAAAGCCATTAAAATTTAGCAAAACTACTGTTCTATTGCTCACTCTATTTGTAGTTAATTGTTTCAGGTGTAAATTATAAACAGATAGCCTTGTGTTTTGTAGATGTTGAATTAGATAATAACTACTGTGATTTAATTGAAGAAAAGGTGCTGGTCATAGTGCATTAAGTCTGTCCAATCCAAAGTCACTTTTGGTACAAAGGTCTTTCCAACAATTTTGACCATGACATGTTCAGTTGAGGTCAGTAAAGGAACTGGAACTAAAATACATACATGTAAAGACTGCTCGACATTTGCACCCAAGCAATTTAAGATCAGATTAGTTTAGAATAAAACTGTCCATAATAATCAATGTTGTGTTTAGAGGGTGAATGTTGAAACAATGGCTTGAAAACCATCCCAACCATGAAACACAGGGTTGTGAAGTTGTTTGTTTTTTGATGCTAGAGGGACTGGTTCATTTCATAAAACTGATGGTGTTGTGAATAAAGAGAATAATGTGGATATTATGAAACCTTATTCAAACACATCAGCCAGGCATCTTGGCCAAAACTTGGATGCTAATGAATCTTTGACCCTAAACATGCCCTGAAATGGTTTAAAGCTGCAGTGCTTTGACAGGTTTTTTTTGCTTAGGATCTTTGGGCAAAAATTCCACATATTGTTGGGCTGAGATAAGACAAGACTTGTGCATCTACATCTGTGTTATCATGGTTTAGAAAGACATTTTCAGACAGGTAGGAGGGTTAAATACGCAGTTGATAGCCGATCAGATTCTGTCAGGAGCTGTGGCTCTGTTGCTCTACTCTGTGTCTTAATGTGGAAGCCTTGAGAAGTGGCTTCACTTTTCTGAAAATACGGTCATGGAAAATATTATTTGACCATCAAAAGTCATCAAAAACAATGGTTATGCAATCAAGTACTGGCTCCTGTGTGTATCATTTGACAAAAACAGACAGAATTTAAAAAAAACAAAACAAAAACATGGTATACTTAAAAGCACTGTTTTTGTCAGTACAGTGCCATAGCTATTAATGTAAGAACTAAAGTGATTTAGGTTATTATCAAGAAAACATGAAAAACAGATAGATATCAGCTCTTGAATTAAATTTTTATAAGTTATTTTTGTTGTTCTCATTATATTTGTCCAAACAAGTGTACCTGTAGTTGTATCAGGCATTAAAATGAACAAGAAATTTTAGAAAACAAGGGTGGTCTCATACCATGACTGTATATCAAGATCTTTACTAGTGCTGCAACAATGAATCAATTAAATCAATCCAAATCGATTCTTAAAAGAGTTGGCAACAAATTCAGCAGTTTATTCGTTAGGTGTTGTGCATGTCAGTATTGAGGCATGCCCGCACGCTATGTAGTGTAACAGAAGAAAACACATTGGAGCATGGCTGAGGCTTTGGATGCTAGGCAGCCCCATTTGCCTGAAATGTAGTGCACTATTTATGTAACAAAACTTGAATATGGAGGAAAAAAATCACCAAAATCCCACAGTGCTGTATGTTTTGGGCAAACAGGGCTGTTGTGGTCATTGGTAGATAGTCTACGTGTCGTGATTGCTTCAGCCTAGTAGCTAGTTATTAGACATCATTGTCATAATTCTAATATTTTCATCCAGCTCCATTTATCAGGCCACCAGACTAGTGTTACCTGTTGTTGACTGGAACTCATATGTAATGCTAGTTTGATAGCGTGGAACCAGAGCTGATTGAAGACCATAGTTTGCTAGTCTCTAGCCATAGCAAGTCCAGGTAGTGGGCTAGTGCTCACTAACTATACCCAAAGCCTGTATTGCTTTTGGATTAATACTGATCTTTGAGAATTGAGTCTTTTATGAATGAGTTTGTTATTAAAATAATCTACAGATTAATCAATTATTGAAATCATTATTAGTTCCAGCCCTAAACTCTATGTTTATATTTCGTCTTTGAGTTTAAATTGAGCTACAGAAGGAAGGTGTATGAAATTCTGGCATTTTTCATTCAAGCTGAGTTTCCTGCAGCTTTAAGACCAACAAATTAAATATTTTGCAGTGACCACAACATAAAGCCCTGACCTTAATCCTTAACATCCTGCAATTATCAACTGAAAACTAAAATTCTTCCAACTTCTCTGCGATTTCAGGTAATTAAAATAAGGTATTTTCCCAAACTGAACTGACAGAATTGCATGTAGAAATGAAGCTGCACTGAAAAAACTCACTTGGGTATCTATAGTTGTGTCCTTATTTGCACTAAGTTTTATAGTTTTGCAGTTCCCTTAATGATTAAAGAGGAGGATCTGAGACAGATGGAAACCCAGTGGTGAAGACGACACTGCCTCCTCCAGAGTGTCATTATGTGGGTACAACCTTGGCCCTATCTCTTCCAGTCTCCTACCCGCTTCACCACGCCCAGAGGGGCACCATGGCATCCTACAGGTTGGCAGCTGTTTTGGGACCCGTCCCCTCTTTAACCCTGCCTCTCTTCACCTCACAGCCAAGGGAGGGCCACCTGGATCAGGCTTGCATTTCCGACTATCCTTCAATGCCACCTCTCATGCCCCCACCTTCCTCACCTCCAGCCTACATTAAGCTACAGCCGACTGAAGGACAATGTTCTTACACTACATATCTTAAGTTTAGTGCTGAGGACAAACAATTGCTTCACTATGACACTGTGAGAGTTTCTATGTATTGTATATGTGTCAGTGGCATAGTTCTGCTCAGTGATCCTGCACTAGCTGCTCCGACCTCCCACCATGCACCTCTCACCGCACAGTGCTCCAAGAATAAATAACATTCACGGCCAAGTGTAAGAAACTCTGGGCTTCACCCAAATTGTGGCCTCACTCAACCAACTGTGGGAGGCCAGGGCATCGGGGTGTGGGGTAGTGTTTGCATGTGCGGTCGCTAGTATGTTTGAGGGGAGGCTGTTTGTATATGTGGGTGTGTGAAAGCAATAGAAAGGATGTATGTGCCTGTGTGTATGAGTCTGGATTTGGGACAAAGAACTGAAGAGGCTATGTGATTCCAGTGTTATTTATGTGTCTGTTATGGTGGAGACGGTGGTGTGAAATCCCCTGACGCTCAGTGTTGTCTTACTGTAGGGTACCTCCTTAAGACGATACTTACAATGGTGGATTCTTGTTGTTGGGGAGACATTTCTTCAAACTGTGTTTTGCTTTTTGTCTTGTACTATTTATGCCCCTGTGAAATTAAGCACTTATTTTGCCATCATCTGAGTACACACATACACTTATATTACATTTGTGTTTGAGAACATCCAAGCGATATTATGTGACGATAATAAGAGGGCTAATGTGGGTCAGGAAGGATAACTATATGCTGTAACTGGACATGATCACAAAGCTGTGATTGTTAATTATCAGGTAAACCACTGGCAACTTTCTTTGTGGTGTACTATGACAAGATGTAAATTGTACAGTTGTGCTTCAGTTGTAAACCAGATCATATGTGATGGACTATAGTGAATGAACACTAAACAGTCACACAATATCTGCACACACATACATTTCTAAATGAATTGCACAACAGACCAAAACACAGTAGACACTGTATGATCTGTATGGCATTTCTATTTTTATACCAGTCAGTTTACACCATAATGTAGGTGGCTCCAACGTGGCTTTACTTTTTTCTTCTTTTTTTTTGTAAGCTATTCTTAAAGCCTGCTATATACGCCGCAAGAACAGAGAAATGTGTTTGACTGCACAAGGCGGCAAAAACAGGAACAAAGTTCGTTCTGGCCAAGAAATTTCCTACTTTATGAGAAACCCAATGACTGAACATTTGGGGGTCTTCCACTTTTCTGCATTGACCATGCCCAGTTTGAATACCTGACCAATTGTGCAGTAGTTCTTACACACCACATGAGAAGAAAGTTCTGCCTGGTGATGCGTCTACAACAAGCTGTGAGAACTCCCTAAATGGGGGTGCAAGAACAAAATGACGCCATTTTGGAGTGAGAAGAAAACTCTGCTCTCCTTTATGTAGCAGGCTTTTATGTGTGTTTTGTGTACAAGGAAAGTATATTTTGTAAGTTGCCTGGTTGTATCTACAAGTCAGTTGTTATTTTGTCAAACTGGTTATTTTCTTTTAGTGTAAGTGATTAGGAATGAATTGGTGATAATTTGGGCTGCTTCAGTGTTCATGTTTTAAGGTCATTGTTGCCACTAAATTATCAGAAATCAAGGGTACCATTTGCTCTTTTCGCTCTTCATGCCCATTTTAATGAAACATGACCGCATGAAATCCTGATCACCCAATCAAACTGCTTTGTTTAATTGTATTACTCTGTTTGGACATGATCAACTATATGCTAGTCACAGAAAAAGCCTGAACTTTCCACTCTATTTTGCAGTCTGTTACTCAAGTCAAGCAGATGGGCAACTCTGGGCTTTGTGCCTCCGTATGAATTGCATCTTCTGGGCAAACTGCCCACTTCATCCACTGGTTTGAAGGGGGCCTCCCCCGGGGGCCAGGCCCAATACCTTCAGGCCTACTTATACCTCTGATTATGCGTCACTAGGTCTGCCGTTCAATTGTGTTAATATGATGACCAACAGTGTATGCAACTATTAAATGATGTTATCCCTGGATTATTATTATAATAATGCTCATTTTGTGTGTGGTGCAAGACAAAGTTTATTATGTTTCCTAGCGATCGATAGAAACTTAGATTTATAAGCACAGATTAGCATAGTGAATAACAATTAAGAGGACGAGTGGATCGATATCACTCACCAAAATAAGTTGCCCTCAGACAAAGCCTCTCAGGGGATTTCTATTCAGCTTAGCCTCTGACTCACTGTTGGGAGTAACAACAGCTACCCAAGGGAGAGCAGGCTGAGAGGTGTAAGGGATGGGATTGTGAGGAGGAGGAATTAAGAGTTAGAAATTTTTGACAAGGAAGTACATGGAACAGTTGATAAAAACGGCGGACTGTGAAAGCATTTGAAGGGAAGCTGATGGCATGAATAAAGGGATGGATGAGGGAGGAAAGCATGGATGTAAGGGATTAGCAAGGATAATAAAAAAAAAACAGGGAGTGGAAGTAAGGAGATAGAATTAGAAAGGATAAGAAAGACGAGATTTAAAAGAAAGGAAAATAGGAGATGATGGAAAGAATTGGACAGGAGAAAGACGAACATGCGTGGAGAGGGGCTCGGTGGGGAAGTGCGGTGCTAATTCAGAGAATGGATGTGAATAGCAGCCAAGGCATTTTTGTATTAACATAATTAACAGATGGTGTTAGTGATTAGGTTACATGCGATTCAGGAAGCCAGGGTTGTTAGCTGAGTGTTAAGGCTGCACATTCTGTCAGCCGGAAAAAAGATCGGGAAAGAACAATGTCAGTAGAGAGAATTACATCTACGCACAACTGGTAGAGAGTGGCACATGCTCACATGTACACGGATGTACAGTATGTGCATGTGTGAACACACAGCGTCATTTATACACACTCAGTCACACTCGCTCACACATACACACACATAATAAGCTCAGTAACACATGCACTAGTCCAATTGCAGACTTAAAATGCATTGTTTCTGGGTTTTTTTAGTGTACCGGCGAGGGACATAAAGGCATTTTATGAGCCATGGCCCACTTTCAAAGCTTTGTCTGCTATAAACGCAGCTTTGATATGAGAATAGTGACATGCTGCTGGGAGAAGACTCTTTGTGACTCAGTAAAATATAAAAATAGTCCCGTTGGCTCACTAATGTGAACATGGTGATGCCTTTTATTCTCCATGCTATTGTTTGTAACTATAAGTGATTTTGTGTGTGTGTGTGTGTGTGTGTGTGTGTGTGTGTGTGTGTGTGTGTGTGAAAAAGAGAGAGATTACACCTGTTTGGATTCAACGGTATGGCTGTGTTTATGCATTTGTGTGTGCTTTTGTGTTGCTGCCTCAGTCAGTTGCTTATACAGCACTGTTCCCACCACTTATGATCCAGTCTTTCACCTGTTTGACATTATATTCCATTACTCACTTCATGTCTGCAGCCATGTGAACTTGTCTGTCTGTGTTTGTGTCTGTCTGTATCTCTGTCAGCCTATCATCCCTGCCAATCTTTTTGTTTTTCCTGTATACTAACATCAGTACGTTAGCTCGTCTGATAAGTTTGTGTGCTATGTGAACAGAGAGACAGACTATACAGTGGAAACAAACATTTTGCCTTGGAGCAATAGGTGTGTGTACGCATGTGTCTGTCTGTGTGTGTGAGATCATATGTGTGTTTGCGTGGTGTCTGTGTCTTCAAAGCAATCTGGTTTTAATGACCGTGGGATATTGTCCAGCATGTAATTCAGACAGGCAGGAATGTGTTTGGATGGTGTGTGTGTGTGTGTGTGTGTGTGTGTGTGTGTGCTTATGCATGTGTAGGTGAGTTCGGCAGCTGGTCTCCATCCAGTTTGTCTTAAGAGTGTCCTCAGTCCTCAGCGGGGACTGGCGTTATTGTGACTGACCCGCCGGTGGTTTACAAATCAATCACAGGTCCCTGAATTCAGACCAAACCTCTGACGGTGACTACCAGTTTCCTGGAATGATCCACTTGCCTTAAATAACCTCACATGGTTTCAATGACTTCTGCTCTGTCATCAGGGAAGTTGGCGTGTGACTATACTGGGTGAATCCGTCCGCCCAAGGCTTCTTGGACATCATAAAATAGGTCATTCAGTCTCTTCGTGTTTCTTTCTGGCTCCATGTTGTTGTGTTTGGTACAAGCTAGCAGTTTTAGAGGATCATTAGTGGTCGATGAATAGATCGGGCACCAGTACCAGTATCTTGTCCTCTAATCTAAGCTTCTAATAAAGATTTTCAGGCTTTATTCACAGGAAAAGTAATACAAATATTTATTAGGAACAAAATGGAATGACATGAAAATGAAGGGACAGTCTTAGTTGTTTAGATTTTAGATCCACACCTATTTTCATCTAGATCCTGTTCTGTAAGCCTTACTAAAATCCCCCAGTCCAGATCAGAATCAATGCTGCATTAGACTGATGGTGTGCTGTGGCTGTGCACGGGTCATTTTATGGTGCGGATTTGGAAATAAAGGATCAATCAGAGCCATGATATCTTATTACTAGCGTTAATTCACCCAGAGCACTATGGATCCATGCATTAGCCCGGCTGAGCCTTGATTTAGGGCATAGTGGATTTGAGTGTGGATAGGATTGTGTGTTTGTGTGTATGCTCGTGTTTATTCATGCAGATCAGCCTTTCATGTTTTTTCAGAATGTATAAATGTGTATTTTTTTTCCTGCATATTCATTAAATATACTGATGTTTACTTGATTTCATGACAAATCTAAAATCAAACTACAATCAAGGGCGTTCCTCAGCAGCAGAGGAGCATAGTATTGAATCAAATGCCGGCTTTCTTCTTCAACCCTGGGCAGCCACGACAAACCTCTGCCAGACAGCTTCACTTATGAATCAAAGCTCAAGTCTACTGGAGCTGGTCATCATTTACATGGGCCCTGTTGCTGCTGCCTCTTGGGAATATTTGCTGGTGTACGATATTTCTAAGGAGAGGTGCTCACCAGAGAGGGGTCGCCCTGAAAGCATGTTTTATTCATCCCGCCTGTCACTCGGGGTGGCTTGTTTTGGTTTTTGTTTAATGTTTTTTCAGAGGCTTGGTATGTGCGTGTCTTTAGTTGCTATTTTGGTGTGTCTGTCTGCATTTTCTCCTCCTTCTCACCCTCTCAGTCTCCCTCATTTTCCTCTCTCCATTTTCTCTGCATTGATAGTTGCTTGTTTCTATGTGCGTGAATGAGTCTGTGCATGTGTTTGTGTGGGTGTTTCATCCCTGGGGAGATGAAAAGCCCAGGACCATATGTTATGCAGCAGTAGGCCACAACAGACAGCACTGTTCGAGAGTTCAACAATAAGGATTGCCCAATGGCCGAAGGCCAGTTGGAGGTTCACTTGGACCAGTTGACTGGCTAGTTATTGCCAATTTGGGCCACCGCCTGAAAAAAAGTTTTGCCTTCAACCTCTCCCTTGCTTCAAGCCTGTATTTTTGTCTTTCTAGTGTGTCCTGCTGTCACTGTCTCCAGTTTTACTCACTAAACCAGTCCATATCTTTGTATGCTGTTTTAACCTTCATAAAATCATTTATTTGGATTCAACTTAAGTTTTGATTACAACATACACATTTAAGTCTATGTACTTTAACACTATCTGTTTATCTTGTGACCTAATTAATTGTTTACTTAATTTATCGTTCAGTGTAACGATATATGTTGCTGCCATCACGTTTAAATTTACCTTATTTTTTTTCTTAAATGGTACATTTTCTCATTTTACACAGTTATTGTGTTCTAATGTGAATGAAATATGGCTATATAATATTTCCAAATTGTTGCATTCTGTTTATATTTACATTTTGCAGACTGTCCCCCTTTTTTTGTAATTGGGGTTACACGTGTACCTATATTTTGTCCGTGGCTGTTTGTTTCTGATTATTCATTTCAGACAGTGGAGTTGTAATACATTTCTTTAATATTCTGAGGAAAATGCCTCTTGATTGGAATGCTTAATTCAGTGAGTTATTGACATAAACGTTTACAGATATAGCGTGCATATAGGGATTCTGGGCTCATTAATTCCTATCATTTTCTGTTTGTTTATTATTTATTCCACTTTTTGTGGCAGGCAGATGAAGGTATATTTATCTTCTAATAAGCTCAAATTTAATTATGTGCAGATGTATGAAAAAGCTGTTTATGTAACACTGCAGAAGTGTACAGTACACAAGTGGCACAGAGGCAGCAAGTATCGACTGATACATCAGTGCATTCTTCACAAAATGTGTATGTTGCACTGACAACACGTATTTGTACTTTGACTAATATTGAGTATTACTACCTCCGCCAAGGAGGTTATGTTTTCATTGGCATTGGTTTGTCTATTTGTCTGTCTGTTAGCAAGATAACTCAAAAAGTTATGGACGGATTTTGATTAAATTTTCAGGATATGTCCGCTCTGGGTCAAGTAAGAGATTATTACATTTTGGAGGCGATCTGGATCACCGTCTGGATCCAGGAATTTTTTAAAGGGATTTTTTATCAATGCGATAGGGCATGATGGACCAGAGTTGATTATGAGGTCATTCGGCACCATCTAGTGGAGGAAAGTACAAACACTACCTTAAAAAAAAATACAAACACAATCTTGGCGGAGGTCTGCGCTCTCTGAGTGCTTTTTTAGTTTCTTCTTGTTTTAGTTTTTATCTTCTTTTTATTACCTCCGCCAAGGAGATTATGTTTTCATCGGCGTTGGTTTGTCTGTCTGTCTCTTTGTACATTTCCTCAACATCTATTCCATTAGTTAAACTAATTATTGTCATGTCATATTGTTGTTTTGTGGCTGTATACTTAAAAACACAAACAAACACCGTTCACTCATTTACAGCTACCTCACCTTTATTTTTAAGTTACTACTCTTAAACTTTGTTATGTCTGACATATTTCACACACCAAAAAACAAAAAGCAATGATTTTTTTGGAAGTCTTTCTGTTCTGGTTTAAGGTTTTAAGTGTTAAGTTTGAATACACAGAATATTTAAATTAATAAGAACATTCATTCAAATTCTTATGTCTATGCCTTGTTATCAATTACATATATTCAAGAGACACTACTAAGTTTAATGCTTGACTTGTGGCTTACCCAACCAAACAAAAGCAAATCTTTAACCTTCAACAATGAACTCTGTTGCACTTCAGTCTGTTTTATAAGACACCACATCTGACTTTTCCTGGTCTTCCATGGCCTGGGCAGACGGAGGGATCAAGTAGATAAAAAAGATGGAGGAAAGATCACTTTCCCATCCTGTCGAGACAAAAAAGCAAACAAACAAAATAAAAACAAATTATTACAATGATACAAGCTCACAACATAAAATATCACACACAAGCCACAACTGAAACAATAAACATTTAAGAACCCAAAAAAACAAAAGACACCAGATCCAAACCACACACCCAAGTATCATCCAAATGGGCTTGGATATCAAGCTAACAATTTAAAACCCGTATCTGGGATTTATTTTCAATGTATCAATTACAGCATGTGCTCATAAATTCTTACAGCCAATAATAGGGTAGAGAGCAAGTAATCCTGAAAACTTTCCAGTCAAATTGTAGCTTAAATTACAATTCATATCCCCACAGTGGTTACGAACAATAAAAAAAAATAAACGCACCATTTAATTCTCACAAAACTTTCAAACTAAAACTATGTTTATGTACTACCATGCACTGCCCTGTATCTGAAACCAACTGCTTGAAACTATCATTTCAGAGAGACATTATTATTGGAGTCCAAAGTGATTTACATAATCAGAACCAGTGTTGAGGCATTTGGACTCTGAAGTGAGACTAAAAAAACTCAAGCTAAGCACAGAGTAGACAAAAGTAAACACCAACAGTGTACAAACATTCTCCTTCTAATTTGCCTGTGGCTTAATGGAGTATGCCTAAACACAGGGACAAATACAATAAAACAAACTTGACGCCGCAGTGGTATTAGTGGGTCTGTAAATATTTCATGGTAAAAGACTAATCTCTCATTGTCATGGATGAAATGGAGGTTTTAGGACGTGTTTCTAAAAGAACAACATCAAATGCCCTGCAGTAAGTCGTACAATATTATTGTGTGGGATGAAATTGAACCTGGTAAACTTTAGTAGAGGAATCTGTTTACAAATGATAGTTTTATGTACTGCAACCATGAATGTAATTGGTGATCACAGATGTTTGGTTGCTCATACACATTTTTAGGGAAGTGGATCTGCTGACAAATGCAGCTTTGGCTAAATCCCTGTTTATGACTACAATGTTGTGGTTAGCTTTTGTGAATCTCTACATATCCTCACATGCAAACTTCTGTCACAAAAAAGTATAGTTCATGTAAAATCTATAGCATACATGGGCAATAAGAATGTTTTGATAGCCCAATATTTGTATACCAGGCATCAGACTGATTTTTACTTGTATTAAGAATAAAGAAGGAGCATATTTAACCATTTCTTTGATAATTACACTTACATATTGGTGATATTGAAATATTAATATTAAGTAATAACTAATCGATAATAATTGACAATTAGTCATGAGTATTCAGCTATTCATGTTAAGCTGTCTAAGAATGTATAGAATGAACATTAGTCTAATGATTTCTCCACATTAATGGACTATTTGAGTATTTGATACATACCTGTTTTTTTTTTTCCCTGGAGTCGAATGCGGAACCTTCTTGCTGTGAGACGGAAGTGCTAACCCACCATACATTCCCTTTGTTTCCTTATTTCTTTCTGTTTTCATCTAACATGGCATTTATATTTCTTTCATGTATTTATTCAGTGAAGGTTGAAGTCTTACACATATGAAGACACATACGTTTCCACTGCATTGATTAGCATTTTTATCAATGTACAAACTTCTTTGCAGTGTGGTGGAAATGAAGTCTCACCTTTTAACCAAGTCCTGGTACCATTCCCAAAATCTAATGACTCTATTCTGAAGAGCTTTGTGTCCATTACCATAAAAAGTTTAGTCTAAGAAATACCCAAGAAATTGCGTGAACATAGTTACATTTATAGTTATAGGATATCACATCTTTTTTTTTTTTTTTTGTTTATCTTAGTTTGGTTTTTAAATTTGTTTTTCCACTTAGAAAAGAGAATAAAACCAACTATGATGAAACTTTGGAAACCCTGCTTCACACAGTCAACCAGAAAACAAGTAAAAAATGCTAAAATATATGTCTGAATTGGATATCTGTATAAACTAGGGCTGCACAATATTGGCAAAACTTGTGATATGAGATGTAGGTGTACAGCATTGCATTAGCAATATCGCAACATTTCTCATTCACCTAAAGAAATACCATCTTCATCTACTAAGAAAAATGTTCCTTAACAATGTTAAAATGAGCAAATTGTTTGTATGCTCATTATTTATTTCAATTATTTATAATTTAAGACAAAATACTGAACTACTACAATCAATTACACCATTCTTTCCAAGAACCTGGCGATGCAGAAATTTGTCGCAATATGCATTGTGGGAAGTGGAGCTTCACGCAGCTGCAGTAGCAAGAGACAATAAAGCTACTTCCGTGTTTGTTACTGCTGCAGCCAAAATGCAGCTGCGTGGAGCTCCACTTCCCACAATGCATGTTTAGACAAATAGCTGAAAATGCCCAAGTGACCTACAGGCTCTGTTTGTAAACAAATGTAAACAAAATTGGTAATGAAAGTCATGCGCAGCTTTAAATATAAGTCTTCAGACCTTGCCCAAAGTTGTGCTCTTAAAATATTCACATCTGTTTAACATTAATAACATGTAAAATTGCATTCAACCAGCAGCAGTAGCATTGCTTCAGTTTTTTTTTGCCACAAAAACAAGCATGTTAGAGTGACAGGGAAAACACTTTTGATACCCCAGGGCATGTAAAACAGAAAGTAAAAAAAAAAAAGAATCTTGGATGTCTTTGCTATATGAATATTGAACACTCTTTTATCCTGATAGTGATATTTTTTTAAAATATATTGTCCAGCCTAGTATAAACCAACTATTGTGCTTTTCGCAGTCATGTCTTCACATTGGGCCCATCACCTGATGAACATCTGAATACACTGACACCAAAGATGCAGAGTTACTTCTCTGGTTTCAACCCATAAACGCTCCCAAAGATGAACTGCCAGCAGGTAGGGATACGGCTGAAATTTACACAAGCACCTGTACACCAGCCACTCACACAAACATCTCTGTATCCTCTTGTGTAATAAGAGAGGGCAATCGATACTGTCACAGTGAAAAATCAGAACAAAGAAACAGACCAAAGTGAAATTGACAGACAGGTGGGGGGAGTAACAGGTTTAAAGTTAATTTGTGCTCCCTCTCCTCCTTTTTCATATTGTCTCTAGAAGATTCCCTCCCCTTCATCTCGCCCCCTCTATGAGTGTTTTTTTTTTTTTTCTTTTCTGTCTCTGTATCTACACACACACCTTCCCTGTAGAGGTCATTTTAAAGACAAGGTTTGGGCCAATCAAACTGAAGTTGTATAGCCCTAGTTGTGGCTGCCTGATTGAGAGTGACATTGACACGATTACGACAGACAAACTAGATTAAGAACGACGTGGCACTCCCTCCCTTTCTCCGTCTACCCTCTGTTCCTCTCTGTCTACCCTCCTCTCCCTCCTTCATTCTTCTTTGCTCTTGTAGACTTTGCATCTAAGTACACTGTTAAATTTTCACCCAGTCTTTGCCCTCTAACAGCTCATTGCAGCTCTTTTCCACCCATCTTATAAAAACTTCCATGTAGGTGGACAACTGGTTTAGTTGAACTCACTCCTTGTTGGGTTCAGTTAAAGGTCAGGGGCACCACTACATCTTAAGAAACAGCAGGCATAGATTTCTCTTAGAGATTACGTTTTTCAGGACTGCTTTTACCCCGATGTGACTGTCAGATAACTCACTCTTACAGTAGAGTGCTGTTGATGGTATTAATGGTATTAATCAGTGGCTTAGTATAGACTGGAATCAAGTGACTTTAGGCATGTGTCACAGATTTAACGACTTTCGACTTGACTTTGACTTCACTAGTAACTTCTGACTTAGACTTTTTTCTTTTGATTTTGATCCTTTATATTTCACCCATGACAAAGAATGAACATTTACATTGACACAACTCTGAATTTTACTTTATATTTTTATTGTAGACTGCAATAATGGATATCTGATCAAAGCTTGATCACATAATCTCTGCATATATTCAAAGGATTCACACAGGACTAGTCGTACCTGTGGCAAATTTGTATTAAACTGTAAAGGTTGTCTGTAAAAATGCCACCATAACCTACATTACTTCATCAAACCCAGAGGTCCTGTTATAATATTAGTCCCACACAAATCAACGTCTTTGTAATTAACTGTGATTTTATTCAGCCTGTTTTCTGGTCAAGTTCCATGGAAGTCGTCTAGTGGTGATAAATGAAAACTTTAAAGGTGCTTTGGTTCTAAATTCAGGAGGATTGTGTTGTGATACTGCATGTTTATCCACAGTAAAACAACATCTCAAAAGGTGATGAGATGGATGACATGCATGACAGCTCCAAAAAGGAACATTTTTCTTTCAAGTTATCTGTAAATGGACAGCCTGCCCTTGACATCAGAACCGGGGAATAATATTGGTAAATCTGACTAAAAAACAGACTTGCAGCATAGGAGGTTGAGTCACATGAAAAAATGGCTTAAGAAGAGTGTTTGTGATAACTTTCTTTCTTTTCAATTTCTACATTTTCTGTAGAAATCAATTTCCTAGCCAACTGTTGTAAAAATTCTTCATATTTCAGTGTCAACTATCTTTGTAACCTGCAAATTTTAGTGTTTAGGACTCAACAGTAGGACTTGATGTTTGTTCATTATGACTGCTGTGGACTTTGGACATGGACTTGACTTGGATGTGTGGTTTAACTCAAGACTTGAGACTTGATAAACAATGACTTTATCACACCACTGATATTAATTGGACACAATCCAGAACCAGTGGGAGATTGTTTGCCAACAACACTGAACCAGCCAACAGTATCCACTAATCCCTTCACCTCAGCATAGAATGTAACAGCAGATCATGCTTTAGATGCAGGTCTTCCAGAACCAAGTAAAAGATAAGATAAGAAAGTGGCCAAGACCATTGTGGATGAATCTGAGGGCCATCTTAGTGAAAGAAAAAGATGCAAAAAAGATCAATCAAGCCTTTCACCTTATTGTTTCTGGAGGGCTGGGGTGCCATAAAGGGGGGCTAAACAAGACAAAATTCATGGGGCCTAACATTTCTAGGGGGCCCAGTGGATATATAGGTTAGAAGTTGTGATAATTTTGTGTAAGCGCCTCAGTAAAAGAGAGGCATAGAAGCCGGACGTTCAAAGTTAAGTTTTGCTTCAGTTTTCACACCTATTGTACTCGTTACAACATTTATGAAACTCACCCCTACACCTCCACTTGTTACAGTACGTTCATACCCCCCCGATGAAAGATTTACAGATATTATCTTTTCTGAAGGGCCCACAACATTTACCTTCCATGGGGTCCACAATTGGTAGTGGTGCTCTAGCGTTGGAGGACAGCGTCTATACCAAGGTTATCAGTTACCGGTGGTGACAGAAAATAGGGAGAATAATAAAATAGAGAATACTAAGGGAAATACCTTTAAATGGTAATGGGAGTCATTAATGGTAAAAACACAAAAAAGAAAAACCCCGACTCAATTCTTCTTCCCATGTGTTTTCTATCTGCTCCTTCTATGCACAGAGAGTACCAATGCTCCTCCCCTCTGTCTGACATATGGAGGAGGATTGGATGGGGGGATATCCTGGCCTCATTTAAGATTCCCACAATGGCACAGGTGAGCTTTGGTGAGTTGACATAGGATGTTACTGCCAGTTAGAAACCCCAGCAGCACCTTCCTGATAATGGTACAGATTCACATCCTCTCTCTAAATATGCTACGAGTGTGAAAATATTTCACAACGAAGCATTTCTTTCACATATCATGTTCTTGTTTCTGTCCTGGTAATAAGAACAATGGTTGAACTATCACCTGTTGGTTCAGTCAGGTGGGTGAGATCCCAGGGTAATACGTACACTTCTGCCCCATGTTGCCCTGAGGCATTGTTCAGACATCTCAACATTCTGCCTCATTGAATCCTTAGATCAGTGGGGATGATTGAAAACCTTTAACAGTTTCCCTGGGTTTTGCCAGTGCTTGGTGATTTACTTTACTTGACACATATTTTATTTCACTCCTTCAATACTGGGCACACATTTAGCAGTCTTCACACTTATTATGAATGTGTTTTGGATGTGATAAAACCATTTGCAACAGGTATGTGTCAGTCAGGCTCAGGGTTTAGAACAAGTCATTGGCAGTCATTCTCTTAAAAAATAAATATTTCAGACTGATATGGATTGATGCTTGATCACTGCTCATGAAATGGTAAAAACACACAAAATGAGTAGTGAGTGTTGAACTGAAATTGTAAAGAAAAAATTGAATAATGGCAGATGAATGAACACAATGTCATATCAAAGATACAAGATATACATTTACCACTATAAAGACAGATAATGTTACTTGAAAGTTCATAGTTCACTTACCTTCCTATTTCCTCTACAAACTATTGACGCTCGATATGGCCAACACTTCCTCATACTGTATCTCACCGAAACTTATTCCCTCAGTTTTATGTATCTTTGCTTTCATTACAAATTACACTGGAAATAAACCGCCACCTGATATCCATATTTGGTTTTTGTCCAAGACCTTTCAACTCCAGTCAGTTAATGTGAGATTTGGATGACCACTGACAGAATGTGCAGCTGTAAGTGTCCACTAGTGGAGTGTGTAGAGTTCTGTCAGTTTGTGCTCCTCTCTGTCAGAAACTAAAATGTCTTCCAGTTGGTGGAAACCGATCTCAGTGTTTCAGGTCATTGTTAAGCATATTCCCAGCTTAAGTCCTGCTTGTTTTCTATTTGGTTCTTATTGGATAATTCATTACTTGAATGTAGTGTAATATGTGTGAGATTGTGTACAACATGCACAGTGTATCATATTGCATTGTATGATGGCATTGCTCAGTCTCATGCAGTGTTTGTCTTTGTCTAAGCTTGTTGAGCTGTGTTTGTGTATGTGAGTCTGTGTGTATGTGTGGTTTTGAGTGTAAATTCTGCCATGAGCAGTGAAAGACAATTGCTGGGACTGATCTAATAAGTGTTCATCTCATTTCTGAGCTTTCTCCTCACCTCCTCTCCTAAACTCTGTTAGTATCGGTGGCCAGATTAGCTTAATGAAGTCCCAGGGAAGTCACTTTCCCTTAAAATGTCTCTCCACTCCACACATCCACTCTCGAATATCCACTTTCTTTTGCTCTGCTGCTGGCTGTGGAGACATAGCGGTAGTTCACTATTGGGGTTGATGTTAGGAATATACTGTACATATGCACCCATATCACAAATTCACCAAATCAACTCAATGTAAGCCACCTAGTGTATCTTTGAGTGTAACACAGCTCTGTTGAGTGACATTGATCCCCTGGTGATTGACCTCTGATCTCTGACTCTTCAGCTGGCCCTCAGGGACCAAACCAATATGTGCCATCAGCCTCTCCCAATCTAATCATTGTTGCACATAATACCACTGAGTGCTATTAACTGACCATCACCTTATGGACTAGTTTGTGACAACATGCACAGCATTGTACTTGAAATATCACACTGTGATAAATATAAACATGCTATTAAGACTACTGTTGGGCAGATATGTCTCCTGTTTTGGATGAGAAACCAGGATAGAGGGTGAGAGAGATAAATGATGACACCTTACCAATTAAAGAGGTACACTTTCCTTGGGGGTACACCTCTCAATCATACATCAAGATCTCTCAGCAGAATGGAACTCCAAAAGAGCTTTCATTGATTTATGATACAATAAGAGCGAGTGTTGGCATTACTGATATAATTTCCTTTAATCCTGTCGTCTTCCTAAACACCTAATGTGTGCTTTTATGGCCTAGTTCTGAGTTGGTGATTCCTCTCAACGTTTTGAAGTGTCTCCATTAGAGATTACATCAATGGAGTGGTTTTAGTTCCCCTTGAGGGACAGAGTGGAAGGACCCCATTCTGTTTCTCCTCAGCGATCCATCTGCGACTGGTCAATACAGAATGATTGACCATGTGTACGCCATATACACATGCTGCTGTGTAGTGCTAGGTTGTTTAGTTGTAGGTACCATAAGGCTCGAACATACAGAGAGAAATGCATGTTTGTGTATGTGTGTGTGCCTGCATGTACTGTATGTGTGCTGTGCTGAGGTCTCTTTCATCCTGGCCAGTCCCCGGGGACAGGAGTCATAGTGGGCATGCACCCTACTCCAGACCCCCTTTGATAATCTCTTCTAATTGGTCTGAGTCGTAGTCTCATGAGAAAGCTAATTAAAACAAGGTGTTGAAGGGGAAAATAACAAAATAATTGTGGTTGTGTATGCGTACAGTAATTTGTGTGTGCATCTGGGTGTGCACATGCCAATATCTGTGTGTATTCATGAGACCATATTTGGTAAAGTTGAATTTCTTGACAAAAACATGACTTGTGGTTTGCTGGCAAGTGAGTCATTATGTGTTTGGAGTGGAAGTGACTGTCTTTGGGCACTGCATATTAAAGATTATTAAGGATATATTAGGCTTTTGCTCATGTGCTGTGTATGTGGATTGAATTTAAATGTATTGTCGTGGTGAATGTATGAGTTAGAGACAAGCAGACATACTGCAGCTGCATGACACATGGATCACAATCTGCCTTTTATGGAATTGCATTTCCTGCCTGAAACAAAAGAGCGCATGCAGACCTCCGCCTTATCTTTCTCACCTCTGTTCCTTCTTTGTTCTTTCTCCTTGTTTAACTTCACAGCTGTAATATGGAATATTTCTGCATCAAAATACCTAAACCTTACTGATGTACTTACTGTACATTATATCAAATCCATATTTATATTGATTATAGTGGTATGTTTCATTTGGGGAGTGGTATCATATCATTTTTATGGGAATTACCTTAACTTTACTTGCAGCTCTTTGATTATATTGAACTGAAAGTACCTATGTGTGTCACTGCTGTGAATAAAACCTGCCTGAGTCATTTGAGATTGATTTCTATCAGCGGTGGTAGTGAAAACAACAACTCCCATGATCCCACGCTACCTCAGAATGAATCAGACTGCATTTCACTTTTTGGTTGTTGCTTTGATTTGGAGATGTGCAATGGCAGAAATAAATATACAGGGTGTTCATTTTGGATTAAAAACTCCCTATACAACTTTTGCTCACTAGTTGCGATCTGTATCTTGTAAGATTATGTTGAATATGTCACAGAAAAAGAGAAAGAAATGATGCTGGAATCAGTGGAAGGAGACAGAGATTCAGAGGAAGACATAAAAGGCCGAGACAGGAGCGAGTCTGAGCATCCAACTGAGGCACATTGTTGCTGCACTTTTTTTTGTCATGACAGCCTGTTCAATTTGCTCTCTTCTTCTACTACTTCTTCCCCTTCCTCATTTCCTTTTTCCCTCACTGGCCATCTCCATTTACTTATTGAGCTGTTCTGTCATTGATCTGTCCATCGACTGGCCCTCTGATCCATCCTCCATCTGTCTACCACTGACAGACTTTTAATTGATGAGAGAGCAGGTCAAATTAAGCAATTAGGCCAAGTGGCGGAAAAAGAGACAGAGCGGCATGTCTTTTTCAGGTAGACAGGGGGTGAGGAGGGGATGAGGAGGAGAAGGGGGGGTGGGAGTCGAGAAAAAGAAGAAGGAGGGAGTGAGGATGTTGTGAAGGATAATGAATGCGGGAGGCATAGGCAGATGCGGAATGTTTACGCTTTTTCATTTTGGAATTTGAATGAATTTTTCATAGCTATTCATAAAAAATCCATCAATATTTCACCTGGGGAGAGTGAAGGAGAAAGAGAGGGAGAGGGAGAGAAAAAAGGAGCCTTACGGAATGAGTTGTCATGAAAGTCCATTGAAGCAAACAGAGTCGCTGGAGAAGAAGAGAAAAGAGAGAAGGAGGAGGGATGGAGGGATGTTTATGCCGAGGACACAAACACCTAGATAGGGGTAGCGGTGCGGGTGGGGGGTGGGGGGGTGAGAGGAAGGAATGAGGAGGGATAGGGTGGGATGGGGGGGAGGCATACCAACGTAAATGTCTGGGTGAGAATGAGAACGACGGCTAGTGTGGTATCTGTCGGAAGGTGTGTGCGCCTGTGTGATTGTGAGTGTGCGGCGTAGTCTGAGACAAAGCCATATCAACCACCCCCTCTAACAGTAACAGCAGGAGTGGGGTTGTGTTAATTTTCACTTTGTCAAACCCCATTATGTGAGAAGAGCGTCTGATCCTTCCCATTAGCATACAGTGGGCCCAGACACCTGCGATGGGATTTCTGGTGCCTTATTGCTTTCTTTCTAGGGAGCATAACTGAGAGTCACAAGATACGAGGCACAGAATCAACCAGTGGCTTCCCTCTATTTACTTGCTGCTTTTCTCCATAAAACACAGGCTAATATACATACATAAATGCCAACTGCAAAACTGTTACATCCAAGCTTCCTATCTCAGATGGCGTAATATTCAAATCAGATCCACTCATCGGGTCGGCGCCCACTGATCGGTGACTGGGCTTGAACCCTGCAGCCCCACGTTGAACTCTGTCCTCACCAGGCCGTGCTATTAAATCTACCTCGGGGGAGGTAATGTGGGATGTCATTTGCATGAATTTATGCCAGCAGGCGGGTCACTCATCTGTCTACAGGTAGTCAATTAAATATCTAATCAAGTGGGGAGGAGTTTGAATAATGTAGAGGTATTGACTTCCCTTGTTGGGTGGGGGAGAGGTGATGATGGTGGGGTCTAAATCAGAGCTGCAGCAGATGGAGGCTGATTTTAACCAGTGAGTATTTGTCATACAAGGTAGTTTACTACTGTAGGTTAATGTCAGAGAGTAATATATTTTATTACAATCTTTTAACCTCATATAACCCTTTCTATTTCTTCCTACCAGGAAATTAGGACTGAATGAGAAGCAACAAATCAATGCAATTAAAAAAAAAAAAAAAAAAAATTATACTGAAAAACTATAAAAGTGGTAATTTATATATACACACACACACACACACACACACACACACACACACAGGAGTCTGTATCTAATGTGTGTTTTCTTACTTCTGCAGAATATGACTTACAGGTCAGGGCATCTGCGTATCACCACATTGCATCATTTATAAAGTGACTTATTTTTACCTTTCAAAAAGAATTGCTTTTTGTGCTATTTGGATATTTCACTGGATCATATTTTATATATACACACACCAAAACTGTTTTGTTTTTTTTTGTTTTTTTTTTTTAAATCAGTGTAAAAACGAAAATAGGTGAAAACGTAAGGTGAAACTGAAGTGGTCACCCCTGTTACTTGGAGCATTAATTTAATTATTCTTTTGCGCTTTCATTTTTACTTTTGACACTGATAACTTGATTTGGAATCTTTGGGACAACTTTAGCCCTTTATCAGGCAAGTGACTATTTTTGGTAATTTCCACACATTACAAGACAGTGACAACAACAGTTACAGTGAGGACAGTGAGATGATAATCTGAGGTCCAATGTGACCTACAGGGTCTGTAAGGTCCACCTGTGCATGAACAGTGAGTGGACCTGTCTTGTTAGGTACCATGAAGTAATGGTACGAATGTAAGGAATGATGTTCAACTCTTATGTTGTGCTAAATGTCCTAAAAAATGTAGTCTAATGTTCTAAAATACATGTGCCTTTCACCTTACATGTGCTTTTTATGTATTTTTATATATACTTCTTGGACTTGGCTTTTTTGTTTTGCCACTTATGGGCAAGAAATCAAATATTGTAACTTCACTGACCTTGATTTCCTGCATGACAGTAACAAATTTTGAAAAATTTCACAAAAGTAATAGTCATGTTATGTCCTCCAATAACACACTGAGGTTGAAATATTGAGTTGCAGTGTATTTCTGAGTGCCCTATAAAGAGTTAATAGCACACATCACAGGGGTAAAGTCACAGCAGTTAAAGTTGCAGGAGGTGAAATCATTGCCAGTATTTGGAAACGCGCATCTTCCTTCTTCAACTCCTCCAAATTGAAAGACTTGACATAAAGGCAGATGACCTGATAGATGACCCCCCACCCCCCCACCCCACGCATACACACACACACGCACTTGTCTGAAATGGCTGTTATTAGACTAAATGGGACTAAATGCCACAGGGTACACTTGCGACAGCCTGAAAACACATTTAAGGAGTAGTAGTACTGCAGAAATTGTGTTTCCTCTCAGACCACTTGAATTACAGTATGTTCAAGTGGAATTAAGGATTTTTTGCCCAGTGGCACTGAAAAACTATCAAGCCCTTCAGCTTTAACAGCTTGAGGTGGATCATGTTCACTTTTATGTGATTAAAAAAGTGTGTGTTACTTGCACCTAGGTTATTTATGGGAAGCTTGAACAAACACAGGTGGATTACATCTGTTCAAGCGTTCTTAATTATATCAATATAATATTTCTACTAATTATTGCAGGAATGGTTTCTGCTTTGGTGTTGTGACAGCTGTGACTTGAAACCTTTTCACCTAACCCTTCCCCTAGAAATGTTTAATTAGTTACTGTATGTGTCAAACAACAGTAGTAGCAGCCACAACTATGCAAACATGCTGTCCTGAACAGGTGCAACAAGCCATATTGTTTATGTGTTTATATGTAAGTTAGCAGTGTTAAATTTGTATGTGGGTGTTTGGCTTAATGCCAGGGTGATTGCCTGTTTCTAGTCTAAAGTGACCATTACCACAGATATGTCTCTATTTATGTTATGTCACAGTGGTTTAAACACAACTATTCTGTTTGGATGGCAGTGAAACCACAGATACAAAGAAAGATAAAAGATGTCATAAGTTGATTGCCCTCTTGCAGTCACATATAAAGACAACAGAATTCCATGCGGGTCCCTGGTTTATGGGATTTTCAGTGTGTGGAAGAAAAGTCTTCCAAGAAATTGTGGCTATGGAAAATGAACAGATAGGAATCAGTATGGAGCAGCACATAACCGGCTGACCCAACACCAGACAGGGTGACAACACCCGCAAATCCTACTCAAATCAGTTGAATATAATGTAAAACCAGGGCAAGAATGACCGAAAATCACCTATATTTTCATTTCCAGAACACAATGTTTCTCTTCTTTTACTGAGGAAAATTATCTAAATATTTGGGTGAATTGGCTGTCGATGTATGTTAGCTATAGAATCACATAAACCTTCAGGCAACAATTGAACATCTACAACTATACTAGTAATTTTGTGAATTGAATCCAGTACCTGAGTAATCTACAGAAAAGTGGCTCTGCCTTTTCTTTTATAGTTTGCGCTAGTTAGTTATATAATAATAGGAGACCAATATTCATTATGGAATGAAGTCACTAAAGACAATGGTCTGTTAAGAAATATTTTAGAATTATGTCCATTAAGCACACAATTATTTCCAGTTGCAAACCTGTTGGGTGACACGGTGGTGCAGTGGTTAGCACTCGTGTCCCGTGTTCAATTCCCTTTCTGTGTGGAGTTTGCATGTTCTCCCCATGTCTGCGTGGGTTTTCTCCGGGTACTCCGGTTTCCTCCCACAAT
>JAQQZY010000027.1:17476553-17488950 GCA_030068375.1 Ostorhinchus rueppellii | reverse complement strand
ACAATCCAAAGACATGCACTGATAGGTTAATCGGCTAATCTAAATTGCCCATAGGTGTGAACGTGAGAGTGATTGTTCGTCTCTGTATGTCAGCCCTGTGATGAACTGGGGGCTTGTCCAGGGTGTACCCTGCCTTCGCCCTTAAGCAGCTGGGATAGGCTCCATGTGACCCTAGTGAGGATAAAGCAGGTATAGAAAATGAATGAATAAATGAATGCAAACCTGTTGAAATTGAGACTGAGCACAAGTTAGATAGAAAGTGAAAAAACATATTTAGGCTGTATGTATACATTATTGAAGACTGTAACTGTGTCTTTAAAGTCTTTTGTATGTTTGTGCTGTTGTTTTGGGACACACTGTCTGATGGACATATGGTGAGCATAGCGCTGTTGCACAGCTGACTGCCTCTGACATGACACATAGCATGGAGCCCTGGGGAGATGAGTGGAGAGTCCCTCATTCCTCCTATTGTGTTCATAGTCTGCAGGTTTATTGTGTTGTTTGCCAGGGTTTTGTTTGTTTGGTCTGTATTTTTTAATAGAGTTTATCATACCAAATGAATCATGATTACTCCTTTTTCCATGCTATTCTGTATTTACCATTCTTTTGTATTTTTACGTGGTTTGTTACCCTCCCTTTCCCCTCAGCCCCCCCCCACTGGCTCCCTCCAGATGTGTTAATCAGTACTCCCTGTTAACACATGATTCACCCCATATGTCTTTTACAGTACAGGGCTCCACTTGGGAGCTGAGATTGTGCCTGTGCATGTATGTTCACATGAGTGAGTGCAACTTTGATGTGTTTTCTCTCTTATTCTCTGGATATATTTTTATGTGTGTGCACACGTGTACAAATGTGTGTGTGCCTGAAAATCCACCAGGCTTGCCTAGGCTTTCTCCAAAGGGCTGTTGCTGTCGGCTCAAATCAACCTCCTCTCCCCATGAGTGAACACACTAATCCATTTGTGTATCTGAGTACATGTTTTGTGTGTGTGTGTGCGTGTGCGTAAGCATGCTAATCCAGGGGAGGGCCCTGCCTAACACCCCATGAAAACACTCCATTCACCAGCAATTAGAGGCAGGGGCCCTGGGCCCTGCACTACACTTCCACTGGGAGAGAGGGAGACAAAGGGAGGAGGGGGAGAAGGAGGAGAGAAGGAAGATATGAGGCTACCACAGGGAGGAGAGGAGGGGCACGGCTCTGAATGTTTGTGTCTGTGCCATACGGGACTGGAGGAATGGGTGGAAGACCTGCATAAACATGGAAAGGGACGAATTTCCTGCACACATTGTCTTAAAACCAAATGTTAGTGTACATATGCCAGACAATGAGATGCAGAGAGGGAGAGGCAGACAAACAAATAACTTGGAGCTTTTTCACGGAGAGACATTATTAATTTATAATTGATATTGATCACAAATCCAGACAGATTGTTATCCATGGGGAGAAATTACCCAGAAACACAGAGTTACATAGTCATGGTTATGAGTTAACAGTCTGGAGATGATCTCCGTGGAACACAACATCTTTCTTCCATTAGAGTCCGCTGAGAGACAGGATTCATCTCTGCCTCACTGTTTTTTAGGTCTTTTTTTTTCTGAGTGTGTGTTTAGGCATGTGTATTGTTGCAGTTGCTGTTGCCCATGTAACCCGCAGTGAACATTGATGTAAAACACTTAATGTACCACAAGGAAACATCAACACTGGGCACCCAACCACTACAAAAACCATTGCGCTCACTCGTTTATGCTTGTACAGGTTTTCTACAATAAACAGATACGAGGTAAGACTCCTAGATGAACCAGGGAATAGGGTGATACAGTCCTAAAAATAACTTGTTTTCATCAGTAAATCTAAGCTGATTCCATTCCAAAACTGCAATCAAAGTTAATAAATAATACAGTAAAACTTAATGAGACAAAAAGGAAACAGCTTCTTTATAAATGAATATAACTGGAATTGTCATTTCTTCATCATGGGTGGGTGAGACAAATATATCTTTGGTGTTAATGCCGTAGTAGGGAAAGGCCCATGCTGTCACCCCAATAAAATCTGCTGTCCTCATACAGCAGACGCTAATGGGAGTATCATAATTGCTTTCAGACACATACTGACACAGACTGAAGAGCTCAATAAGTGAAAAATTAAACTTTGTAGGTGGTGCTGGATTAAAGTTTATTACATTATTTTGTTTTTAATGAATGACTGACAGAAAAACACACCATACACCCTTGTTGCAGTTTGCTTCAGTTGGTAAAATGTGTTTATATTCACAAGTACACTATATGTTTGTGACATTAGCCTTTCATGAAAGGACACCAGAATTTCTTAAGCCTTGTAGCTTTATCATAACCATTGGTATTATCGACTTAAGAGTACAAAACGTGATAAGGGAACAAAGGTATGATGCGCTCTAACATGACCTCACAGTCTGTAGCTGTATCCTTATGTGACCATACAAAGCGATCATCAGAAATAAAGGGTCCAAAAACACAGCTACCCATACTATTACACATCCACCACCCATGTTTGACAGTTGGCCGCAGACTTTGTGAGCTGAAGACTTCAAAATTCAAACGGATGTTGAATGAACAGTGAGCGTCACTCACCAGTTCATTTAACTTTCTTCCAAAGCACAGTGGCTTTGGGTTATCAGTTTCTTTCTCTCAACGCTGTAATCCCACTTTTTGGAACAGAAAAATGCTGAGAATGAAAAGTAGAAATATGTCATGTCAGGTTATTAAAATGACATAATTTATGGAATATGACTCACTAAAGGGTAAAAAAGACAGTTTTGCATGCATTGAAAGACTAATGGGAGGTTAAAGGCCAGAGTGTAAGAAAAGTACTCTTAAGGAGGGCAAACATAAATGATATGAAGCAGAAAATTGCAGAACAGAGGCAAGCAATAAAACACACGTGTTCTGTATCGGCCTGAGTGTGCCTTCACATTTCAACTTAAGTGCTAATGCCTGAAACAAAGCTTTCCACACAACATACAGCTGCTGCATGAATACACACACACACATATAACCCTTTTCATTAATGTGTGGTGGACAGACACGCAACTGTCCATGCATTAGCACTAGTGCAGTACAGCAAGTGTTGCCGTCAATTCACCGCCATGGGCCATAACCTTGAAAACTCCACTTGAAAACATTTCCCCCACTTCTTTATCGCTATTTATGTTGACAGTGCCTTGGCTGCTCAGAACGTTCAATCTATCAAAGCATTTCTGCCTGTTTCAAAACTGCTTCAGTGGCTCTTAGAGAAACAAAAAAGTCCCTTTAAACATGAATGAAACAGTATTGCTTTTGAACTTTCAGGTCCCTTGCAGTACCCTCCTCCCTCTCTCTCTCTCCCTCTCTCTCTCGCTACCCGTCGTTTCTCCTCCCTCCTGTCTTTTCTGCCACCTTTAATTTTTAATGCTTGTTCCTGAATAGGTTTGTAATAAAGAATAGGTACAGTAAGTAGCATAAAATATTGATTTTGTACATTTCCTTATGAATTTTTATTCTGTGGAATGATTAAATTTTTCATATTTTCCGCATTTGGGAGATTTCTGATGAATTCATCTCTGTTTATTGTGTGTGAGCACACAGCTGGTGTTCTTAATTTGAGGGAATGAATAATGCAGCTAGTGTCTTGTGCGTGTGTGTGTGTGTTTTCATAATACTGCATTCAGGTGTACCTGGCTTGTTCTCATAGAGGGAACATAAAGGTTTAGAAAAGGAATCCCTTCTGCTCCTGTCTAAATAAATCCAAGGCTGGTTGTTGGCCGGCAAGTGAGTGTAAATCTGTGAGAGAGTATGTGTGTCTGTGTGCATGTGAATGTTGTGTATGACTATGCTTGAGGCTAGCAGTGAAGCGATAATTAACACAATGGTATGATTAGCCTTGCAGACGAGTGGCCACAGGCTCCCTAAAGACACAGAGGGAGCATGAAGAGATGAAAATTAAAAAAAGAAAAGAAAAGACATGTTGACTCTCTCTCTGTTTCTACATCTGCTTCTGTACTTGATCTCTCCACAGTTTGCAGCTCATTTTAAAGCGCTGCATTAAATCAGTTTACCCCTGCCTGGAGATGCCTCAGTGTCATAACCTCCAAAACACACGACATGCTGTCTCACTTATGCTTCCCCATGTGCATATTCATCACATGCTGAACTTCATAACGCAGAACACAAACAGTGTAACGGAGCCAATGCAGATTAGTAGAATTTATGAAGTAAACAGCTCTGCATTATACACTGCGATTGAAGTAAGCACACAAACAGGACCATAGAAAGCGAACAAATGATTTTTCCTTCTGGCCGGCCAAAACAACTTCATCTGCGACTTCTGATGGTGAAACTAATATCATGAAGTGACACATCTCATATAACGTCTGGGCTCGATAGTAGACATCAACTTTTATTGGTTTCAGTGAGAACAGTAATTGCACAATGGTAAAAAGATCAAAAATAATCTCTTTGATAAAATGCCGGGCAGGGGGCGGGGGAGGCGGACTTCATTTGAAAGTGAATTGTGAAGCGTGTGTGTTTTGAGAGGACCTTGAGCATGAGTTTGTACGGGATCGATGCACGTTTGGGAAAGCCAATGGTGATCAATGAGAATGGATTTAGCGGTAGGGCGGGAGCGTCTCAGCACTATAGAGACTGAAGATGCTGAAATAGACTTTATGAATATTAAAGAGCAAGGGGTCGATAGCGGGACAGGGCTGCTACAGTCAACACAGGGACACACTATAGTGCGTTTGCACATGGGTGGGCGTATGTAGAGGTGTTTTGTTTTTGTTTTTTTTGTAGGACAGCCAGATGTAAAATTGAAACTGGTGCTCAAACACAGTAATTGACTCCCATAATGAACATTTTAACTTGAAAAGGGAAGTCATTTGTGAGTTATCCATCATCTGAAGTGTTTCCAAACAGCCAACGCTCAAACATTTACCCACACCCCTCACTCAGACCACCCCACCTCTGGCCCCCTACTGCTGACAAGCTGAGTGTGTGATGGGCGAGCGTAGTAAATAAATGAATAAGCAGACAAAGCGTGTTTACAGTACAATGTGACCTCTCTCCTAATATCAACCAGGCTCTCCCTGCACCCCCAACAGATGAACTTGAGGCACACTCAAGGGTATACTTGTATAATGATAAGCTGTGTGTGTGTGTGTGTGTGTGTGTGTGTGTGTGTGTGTGTGTGTGTGTGGATGTATGTTTGTGTGTGGGTGGGTGAATGAGTGACTGAGTGAATAATATTCCAGCTATTAGGGAAATAAATTGGGCTGGTGTTACCTTGCTTGAGTTGAGTGTGGGGTGCTGTCACTAATATGTTCTGACATGGTCCCCCAAGACCTAGAGAATTTGTGTGTGTGTGGGTGGGTGGGTGGGTGTGTACATCGCTGTGTGTAAAAGCATTGACTGTTTGTCTACAACTGGTTAGAAGTCCAAGCGCTGATTTGGTACCTGATACTGGAGCTTTTCTCAGACCTAAAACAGCAAACATTGAGGAGGAGAGAATAATCAGACCTGATCCAAAATATGATTAGACCCTAAATGTTTGAGAAGACCAGTTCAATGTTAATATCTGGCATTCCTAAATGCATAATTACAGAAGGTTTTTTTTTTTAAATTTTTTTTTATAACATATTGAAGTTTGAACAGCGGATGGTAACCATGGCTGGAAACAAAGTGTAATACTACTGATGGCTGCTACAAACTGGCTCCAAAAGTTCTGGCTTGAATTGACTCTTCAAAAAATGTCGGCTTATCTCGATGAATAAATGTTTTCTAGTAGTCATTCTGATGTCATTTAGTTTGTTTGGTCTTATAGAAGGTTTTCATATCTGTGATGATTTTAATTGACAGGTTGTTTTCCTGCTCAGTTGGACTTTCATAGCATCTGTTTATTTAATAAACTTTTTTTTCTTACACATTTCTTCTGTAATTCTGATTATATATTGAAACTTCTCTGTGATTTAAAAAAAAAAAAAAATCATGGAATGTTCTGGTAAATAATTCCATGCCCGGTATATTCCCATATGTTAGCTAGTTGTTGGTATTGTTGTCATCAAACACAAGTGTAATTAAATTACTTGGTACTATTTTAACATTTAACATTGTAATTAAGCTGTGTAGCTGGTGTTAAAGCTAGTGTTAGCTTGACAAGATTCACCCATAGACTGTATGTATTTGTGGATGGAGAAAGCATGACATCAACTACAGGTTTCTGAACTACTGTTTTGAACCTAGTAGTTTGCAACTTGGCTGCCACCATTTTCACACTTTGGAACAAGAAGTGATCACATTTGGACAAAGAGGGTGGAGCATGAGGAGTCAGGGGTGAGCTAATGCTAAATTCTAGCTTTATGACTGGTAAAATGGTGGACTTCATTTGTTACAGTCATCTCACAATTTTGCTACCAGAACCTAATAACCACAACTACATTCAAGCTGTCTGTCAGGAAAAAAATGCATTTCATTACAGAAACCATATTTCAGAAAGTCCAGCTTGACAGGTCAATAAGCTGTCATACTAACCTGTCAATCACAGCTCATATTAAAGCCATCCATTTGACCTGAGATCTTATTAACGGAGGAAGAATTTTTACGATTGACCACCAGATCACTTATTAGACAAGCCAAGTAAAACAAATGAGGCTGGAATGACTCTTGGAGTCCGGTGTAAGTCTATTGGACCCAGTGCTTTTTGGAGCCAGCCCTGCAGCCTTCAGTGGGATTGCACCTCAATTACAAACTCACCAAACTTGAGGCTTCAGAATGGTAGTCCACAAACCAGTCGGTGGCGTCAGGGTGGCTATGTCCACTTCTTATATATAGTCTATGAGTTTAACACATAACTTGCTTCACTGCTACACTAGAATACACAAGTTTCCTCAGTATGTGCTTGTATGTATGCATCCACACATGCACGCTGTCTTTTCTGTGCCACTTACTGATAAGATAATGATGTCAGTGTTTGTCCTGGCCTGTGCACCACTGGGCTGTATTCTCAGAGCTGGGAGTCCAGAGAGCTGAGACTCTCGTGTCCTCCCTCTAATACCTCCTGAAGTTCTATCTGAACTGACTACAGGGCATCCCGCCAACTCATAATCTCAAGCATTGCAATCCATTAGCTTGAAGAAGCACAGTGACGACCAATCATGTGTGTGGACCCCAGAGACGGTTATATCCCCCTTCCCGTTATCCGTGCTGCTAAAGCTCTCCGTGTCTGGGCCTCTATCAGAACCAGCGGTCAAAGTTCACTTTCTTGACTCATCACGCCAAGGACTCTGAACCACTACAGTAAACACACATCACTCATAGCCTTACACAGCTGCTTCTCTTTACTACCATTCCTTGTGCTTTTTGTGCACGTGTATGTGTACATGTGTATGTTTTCTTCTGTCTCGTGTGCCTTTGGTATGTTTTTACTGTCAGTCATTATGCATGCATGCTTCTGTATTGACCTGTCCATGACATTGCAGATACTTTTAAGCACAACAGATGTCAATACAAACATACACACATTCATCGATTACATATAACATCTCTCCAAATGGTCTACCAAGCAGAGGAGACCTGAAGACTCTCCAGGGAGCAGACGGAATAACTACATGAGCTAAGAGAAAAGATAGCTGTGGCCCTTAAAGTTTCATTGCACAGGTTTTTGGTGTCAGTGAGCAGAAATCCCATAATTACCTTTCCGGATATTGTAATTCCAGTGATGTGACAGGAAACAAGTCTTCTGCACTCTCCTTTGACTCTGTTTACACACTGTAAAAAATGTACCCCATCTTTATATTTACTCTTTTGATTTGGACAGAGAGGAGAGGGAGTGCTACTGAAGTAAGGTGTGTGTTTCCAAATTCTGGGTTTTTTCCCCCATGAGTTTTCCCTCCTGCAGTTTTAATATGATTTAAGTGGAAACAGTTGAATAATAATCACAGCAAATAGTTAAAATTATATTTAAAAAAGCAGAAAATAAGGATAAAAGAGTGGATTCAAGGCACATTTCTGTATTCATTCATTCATTCATTCATTCATTCATTCATTCATTCATATCTCTATTTAGGTCTTGAAAATCAGGTTTCTGTTATTTCTCACATTTAAAAGTAAGAACATTCAAGTAAAAATATTAAGTGGAAATTGTTTCAAACTGAGGTAAATTGGGCAGGTAGTGAGTGTGTTCATTCTGAAATTTCATCTTATATAACTCCATGTGTTGGATGAACAAAAACTAAAAGTAGACTGTCCTAGTTTAGTGTAAACCTGAGGGACTTGAAGCATAAGACAATAGAGTGAGTTTGGTGGAGTCCTGGGGTCAAGTCTACTGTAGATGTTATACTGTAGGAAGGTGAATATCAAATAAGATTTAGAGACAGAAATATATAATTTTTTTTAAATTTTTTATCATGCCTCAGTGCCGAAGAAGAACAACTGGCAGTGGTGTCATACGGATATCGAGGTCAGAATGCTGAACTGAGTTGATCTGTAGATTATTTTCCATAATCCAAGACTGACACATAAAGAGAATAGTAAAAAAAAAAAAAAAAAAAAAGACGTGAAATTAGGAAAAACTAAATTGTAAAAATCAATCGTAAGCGATTATTTATGAGAAAAAAAAACCCTTTTTATCTTTGCTCACAGATTCTTGTCAGACCACCTTATGTTACAGAATGGTAAATAATATGTAAGAAACTCAGATTTTCTTTATTGTATTAAAATAGTGGCATCAGGTTTTTTTTCCTGCCCAGGTGTGTAGTACCAGTAGGAAAGAGTATAGTAGTAGAATAATGAAAAAGCTAAAAACATGTGTTTATTTCTACATACACACTGAGTACTTGTGTTTTCGTGGAGGCCGGGCTGAACCTGCAGGGTTTGTGTGGTCTGGTCTCCGTGCATGTGTGTGTTTGAGTATGTGTGTGACTATCTCAGAAGTCCAAGGCCGTCTGTGCGTGTTGTGGAGATCAATGTTACCCGGTCTGGCTTTGAGATGGAGGGAGCTGTCAGATCTGAATTAGATGTTAAATCTTTTGGACAAAATGTATTGCGTTCAGAATTTATCATGTGCCGTTTCCTGCCCACTGATGTATGTTGCAGCTTTGTGTTTTTTTGTGGGTGCAAGTGCAAGTATGTGATGCTGCAAAGGTCTGGTCAGAATGTACTGTCTCAGGGTTAAAGTGGCTGTCTGGGAAACATGATGGATTCCCGTCGTGTTTCCTTTTCACTGTAGCAACTTTCTTACTTTTTTTCTTGCTTTCTGTCTTTTATTACTCTTTTCTTTCTCTGCTTTTTGATGTCTTTGTGCCCTTCCTGAATTAACCGCACACTGGAGCTTCATCCATTCTCATTCTTTCACTCTTTTCTTCTATGCATGCCTCTCTCCCCAGCAGTACTCCAAAGTAGTTATGTTCCATATATCTGTCTTCCTTCAAACTGTATATCTTAGACCAAAGGTATAACCCATTCATCCCTGCTCTCGTGGCCAAGGCTCCCCACCATTTCTCCATCTGTATCCATCACTTTTCACCCCATCACTCCCACTCCTGCTCTGTGTGCTCACGCGCCAGTATGTCTGTCTACTGATTATGGAGCTGAGTGTCTGGCTAACTGCAATTTATCTGCTAAATATAATACCAGCTATGCTTTCCCCTGCGAAAAGTTAACTCGTTTTTTCCTCCTTTCAGTTTATTTTAGGATGTTGTCCTAAAATGAAGGTCGACATATTTTCATGCCACAAATGATGTTGATCTATGAGCTTATCAAAATACAGACATGGAAGCCTTGAAAAATAAACACACTAAGGCAAGTTCTCTTCATTTACATGGACCATGTGGAAAAGCATGATCATCAGTATGGGCAAACAAACTAGTATCCCGTATTCTCCTCTTTCCTACACTTCCTGGACATTTGAAACTCATGTGCAAGTAAAACTGTCCTAAAGTAATAGTGCACACATTGGCTTCATTCTAACATCACTTATTCAGTTGGTTATTTATACCTACTGGGCTATTTGATTCATTTCTTTAAACAGAAGTCTGAATTTTAGGCCTGAAAATGTCTTATAAGCAGGGTTTTTCCTAGGGTTTCAGAGGGCTTAGGTTCTGTCTGGGCTCCAACAGTTACCTCAGTTTGTGTAAGACTTGGATGCATAGGTGGGGAAAGTAAATTATAGTTTTTTCGACACTAAACAAACAACACCCAAAAATATTAAGCACAGAACTTAGAAAATGTAAACTATTAAATCAGGGGAAATTCAGTGGATTTGGTCATGCTCAAATGGCACCTAAAACATATAATGGAAGGAAACCTCTGTGAAGTGTGTGATTTGACCTGTGCCTCTTATACACTGTGCAAGAAAATGGTAAATTTGGGAACCCTGGCTATAAAGACTTCTTAGATCTATTTTGAGTGATAGAAAAGCACAAAATGTATTCTCACATCTTCAGTCACCCCATGCTTTTTTGTATTCACACCAGGAGCATCACTTAAAGGTGGTGTAGGAGATGTTTTCTTGGAGCTTTTTTTTTTTTTATGGATTGATTAAAATCCCCTTCACACCTCGATTAAAACGAATTAATTAAATGTTTGAACACAAAAAACAAAAAGTCACCTGTGGAACAGACAGGACTGAAAAGACATCCTCCAATCATTTCAACCAGCCCATTGAAATGATTGAATGGTGATATGCCTATCAAACTCAACTGCCATTTGTCCCTCCCCCCTCTGCATGTACCCTCTTCATGCATGAGTCATGTCTTCCCAGAGGCTTGGAGCATTTGTACTGTAAATAAAGACAGAGCCAGTGCTTGGGTAGTTATATTAGCTATATTAGGATGCAGAGTTTACCAGGAAACTGTTTTGTCACTAACATAAATCACTAGGGAATGTCACATCAACCATATAGGTATGAATTGGGGCTGTTTTGTTAGAGCGGGGGTGTTGGAAGAGACTGAATGAGGTACACATGGATCCACAAGCAGGGGCAGGAGCTGAGGTCAGAGCAGGGGCAGGGGCCAGAACCGGGCGAATAGATGCTGTGCAGCGTTCCTGAACCCTCGGGAACAAGCATACAAGCAACAAGCAGAGTACCAGTACTCTGGAGGCGTGGCTTGGGGAGGGATGTCTGAAGAAAGGCGTTTGGACTTTTGAATTGTGCATTTTCAAAATGTAGCTTGTTTGAACCATTTTTCCAAGATCTCCTACCTCACCTTTAAAGTCTGCCCCCATATAGGTGCACTAAGTGTTAAATTGCATAAACAAAACAATAAGGTATTAAGAACTCCTAAATGTATCTTTCTGAAACATGCAGAAAGGTACACATTTATTCAGTCACTAATACAGGTACTCAGAAATTGAAAGTGTCATCATTCAGTCTTGGGTGGATCCGATCCGGCACTCGGATGACTGATTGTACTACGATGACAGCGCAGATGGCAAGCGACTTCACCACGGCTCAGACCTGCTCGTAACATTCCAATGGCACGTTTTCTCTGTTGTATCATAAGTCATGGCATTTTGAGCAAAAACATTTGGGTGTTTTCTTTGTTGCCTTTATACCTTTTTATAGACTATTGACCGCACCTAAAGTTACCAGTCAAACATGGCTCTGTACAAGAGATTCAACTCAATGTCGGACATTCAGCGATTAGTCCAAACTCCAACATTACACATATTGAGAATAGAAAAAAATACAGCTGTTAACTGTGTTACTCATCTTGTGGTCAACATATACAAAGCAGGCACCTGAGCAAATCGTTTTGTGGAAATTACAAATTACATCATGTCTGGACCATGTGTTCTTCTTCTTTTTTTTTTTTTAAATACATAACTTTATTAAAGTTTTAACACATTACACATCTTTTCTGACATGAATTGGTAATACTCTGTGGGTCTCCCTTGAGCATAAACCCCCAGAACCCCCTCCCCCTAACACCACCTCTGAATTTTGAAGCAGCAATGAAAGTAAATAACAAAATAATTAACAGACAATATAAATAATAGTGACTTCAATACTTCTCAGCTTCCATTTTTGTATATCTGATACATAATCAAACATGGAGTGTGCCTTTTTAATGGTGTTAGGTATAGATAAAATCTGGCAGATTTTCATCAGTCAGGTTTGGACTTGTTTGTGTCTTATGCACTTTGGTACAGTTTTGTCTGTTATTTCCACTGCACTAGCTTTATGTTCACAATGTTCATCAGGTTCATCATACAGATTTTCTGTTGAATGTGAAGCACTCTGTGACGATTGGAGTGCAAAGAAGATTACTATGCTGACCAGACAACCACAAATAAACTTTTACTTTTTATTTTAAAGGGGTCATATTATGAAAAATCGACTTTTGAGCGGTTTCCTATCAATAATAAGCATCACCGGGCTGTCTACA
>JAQQZY010000027.1:17459955-17473953 GCA_030068375.1 Ostorhinchus rueppellii | reverse complement strand
GTGTGTGTGTGTGTGTGTGTGTGTGTGTGTGTGTGTGTGTGTGTGTGTGTGTGTGTGTGTGTGTGTGTGTTTCTACCTTCCAGCATCAGGGTCTTGTGTTCAGCTACACTGGATGGGCATGGGGAGGTTGGGATTGTGACAACATTTATTAGAAACAGATAAAAGAGAAGGTGGCGAGTGCATGTTGGCACTATAATGGATATGAAAGAAGAGCATGTAGCAATTCAATTCTTAAGCTGTCTGTTCTATTGCTGTAATTTTTCATGTGTTTTTGAACCAGAAGTGCACTCTTAAGAGCGCCGACCTCTACTAAGACCAATAGTTCATTCTCATTTTCATTCCAAAATATTATTAAACCACAAACAAACCACAAATTACAGGCTGTTTTCCTTCTTTTTGTCACTGGTTAGTGTAACTGACCGTTACTATGGAAAATAAGGTCTTAGCTCTTGCCAGTTGGTGCCAGTTGACTGTAGTTTAACCAGAGATTATCTAACTAAAGAGGACAGATTCCAAACTTTGGGTGTAAACACATCACAGCTTTGGGGTCTTTGAAGAAAGACCAGAGACTGTTCTGTTTGAATGGAGTCCTGTGGGAGAAGTGGCTCAGTTCTCTGAATAAACAGCTATTTTGTGGAAATAGTTGGATTTATAACAATCAGATGACCTCTCTGTTGATCTTTAGCATGCTACATATAGACTAGCAAATTATGACGCTTCCTGATAAGATCTAAAATGAAGAGAAAGATTGTTTTATGAGACAGGCGGGACTCATTTACGGCAACTGTATGTAGTTGACCACACATGCACTGTTATGTCTCTTTTCTTCCTTATACCATTGAAACTGAAGTTAAAAAGTAGCTGAACTCAACGAACCAAGTTCTACTGCTTTGGCTGAGAAATCTCTTCTGCTGAACCACAAGACTGTTATAAACATTAGGAGAACACAGGGTGACAGAGTTGATACTTAAGCTCACAGTCACTCAGAGTTGAAGGCAATTACCCACATGTTCTCATCAGTTGTGAAAGATTGATCTCTTTAAGATCATCTTTGTTTTATTTTTTTTTTATTCCATTCACATTTTAAGTTAACATGGGTCTATGAAGACCATGCCGACACAAAACTGCATCTTTTCCAATCTGATCTATTTCTTTGTCATTTTCAAAAAAGTGCTCTGTAAACATGGAGTCATTTCAGGAAATATCTGTGTACACACAAACCGCTGAAAAGGCCTGTACTGTATGTGGCATTTTAATTGTCTTGCAAGAAACAGAGAAGATGATGTGGAGCATGAACATAAAGCTTGCTTGGTTCTACTGGGTCTGATTCAATATTTCCTCTGTGTTGCCCTTCTGGTTGTCCCTCTCTGCTGTAAATCCAAGAGCATGTAGTAAATATTGTTAGCTATGGTTGTTTGTTGCTTATTGTAATGAAAGAGTGACCAAAGATTTTGATTCAATATTTCCAATGAGCTCAATAGCTGTTGTAGCACAAGCACTACTTGTAGTCTGTGATTGTTGTTGTTGTGAGGTGGGATCTTGCTTCTGGGTTGAAAGGTTAGAGAGGTGGGGCTATGACATCATCATTTTAGAAAAGTTTTAGTTTTGTTGAGCAGACAAAGATACGAAACTGGCATTTTCAAATGTATCCATTCTGGGTGCCGGTTTCAATGACTGAAAAGGCCGGTTTCTTGTGAACAGAAGGCCTATCTGATACAAAACTTTTGCAGATACGGCCAAATCCGTCTTTGTATGGTCAGAGCCTCAGTGTTAAACAAAGCCCCCTCTGTCCCTTTTTATGTATCTACATGAAAATTTAAGGGCTAGGTCTTTGACCCGTGTCTTACCCTTCCACCAAGTTTCATGACTCCTCCTGGTGCCCTCAGCACATGCATGGTACATGAACCTGAAATTTTATAGCTCTTTTCTATTTTGATGATACTCAAACTACATTACAGTCACATTCACCCATTTACACACACAAGCACTCACACTTTCACATTAAAGGACAAAATCACCAGTTGTCAACTTGTTGACAGTCTGCTCTTCTCCGAGGCCACAGCCATTGTAGTTGGAACTTAAATTTCACACAGCGTTGTCGGCTATAATTTTGACAAACATTATTAATATAGTACTATTTGTCATTAGTGTACAATCACAAAAACAACATTTGCTGTTTTCCTCACTATAGAATGGGCTGTTGCCATCAATAAAGTGAGTCAACCCTATTGCGCCACAATTTTTCTACAGTAGCTTCAAAGAGACTTCCTCTTCTTTTTTTCCCATTTTGTAGCAAGTGGTGTGAAGCATTAAGCTGCATTGCCATTAAACCACCTACTATGTTTGAGTGTGGTCCAGAGTTAATATCTTAATATTTTAACTAAATAGCCCAGAACAGATATGACAAACACCAGCTCTAATGATGGACTTCCACACATTTTGCGACTGTTTACTACAACTTGGTTGCAGTACCCAATTTCACCACTAGATGTCATTAAATGTAACACATTGAACCTTTAAGGTGTCTATTGAAATACAAAATGTTTTAAAGAAAAAAGCCTTTTCTTCACGGCAGACGTTTTGACTTATCCTCAACAGTAGAGGTGTTTCTGATGACATTATCGATGGTTTCGTCTCATTTAAGTGTCCAAACAAGCCGTGACAGTTTGACAGTAAACCAGAATAATAAAAAAAAAGGATCAACAAACTGAGGGAGCTAAAAGGAATTCAGCCATCAGTCATTTTTGTTATTTACTGCTTTGCTTCTGTGACAGTGACATGTCAAACCGTTCTTTGAGGAAAAGACCCGCTGTAACAGACTTGTGAGATGCTGTGCTTTTGACCTGCCTCTTAGCCTGTGAGTTCCTGCAGTTCTTCCCCAGACACTCTCCCTCCTCTACATCTCATCCTGCTGTAGTTCAACACCAAGCACAGGCAAGCGAAAAACCTCACTGTTTCTCCCAAAAAAATGCCACATTGCTTGTGCCCACACAAAGATACAGCCTGCTTTAGTAACTCCAGCTGTCATACAGAATCTACATCCAGAAATACCAATTTAGCTCTATTTTTTCACTGCTCTGCTAAGGCTACAATGTAAGCAAGCAAACATAAGCTTCTCAAAGGCTGTCTCTTGCAGGAGCTGAGAAACGGTTAACTTGGATTAAATTGGATGATATGTGTATGACTGTGCACGCACATGTGCATGTGCACGCAGCATTGTATCGTGCTGGGAAGAGCAGTTGAAAAAAGATTTATTTTTGTTAGTTTTATGGCCACAGTGAAACTCCAGGCCTCCCCTGGCATTTTGCCCACCCACCTTTATTCCAGATGTTACCATGGTGAAACTTATGGGTGGTATCCGAGCAACCAGACAGTGGTTTGGGGGCTGGAGACGACTGTAGCATGAGAGTGATAGATAGATTACTAGAGAGAGAGAGAGAGAGAGAGAGAGAATTGAATAGAATTGGTTCTTTCTGTGTTGCTCCTCTCCCTCCAGAGGCCAAGGTCTGGTGTTGATTTAAGCCCTGTCTTAATGTGATTATCACCCCAACGTTAAGGGCTCTGCTCATTCCCTCTGCTACATTGATTTCCATTTAAAACTGTAATTGAGAGGAACAAACATTGGTATTAGCTATTCTCACTCTCCATTGCTCTCTTGTTCTCTTTCTTACAGCATAGACTGCTCAGTTTTTCAGGAGTTCACAGAAGGAGAGTTTGGTTGGCCACAGTCCAGGGACAAGGCTGATTCCTGGGAGCAGAGAGAACCAAACTGGGATCTTGCCAAAGGCTGTTAGCTGCTGGGTATATGGTGGACCACAGCAACACACTGTCCCACACTGTCTCACATTGACACAGTTATGGTGATGCTGAACTGTATAAAATGGCAGTAGGTTTGACTTCATACTCATGGCCGGCAATGAGAACCCCATATGGCCAGTTGTGGTTTGGATAGTATCCAAAATAATTTTAAGTCTTTGAGAAGCAAAGGAGCATGTTAACCTTTAGTGGACGGACAAACAGGGAGGAGAGTGAGAGTCAGCCCAGGCATGTGATTGAGAAATCAGACAGGGAGATGGAGTTAACTTTTAACCTATTTATTCTCGGAGCTTGGACACCTGCAGATATCACAAGTTTACTACATCTTGTGCATACTCATACAAAAGTGTTTGTATGAGGTTTTCGCTGGCATCTGTGTTAGGCTGGTATACATTTATGTGTTAGCGAGCTTAGTTAACCGTATTTTTGAACTAATAGCACTTTAGTCCTCATTCTAGATTGTCTACATCAGTGACAATCAGGTTAGACTCGCCAGGAAAATGACAATACTGGTCAATTTTTGTACAGGTTTAAAACAACTAATGCCTGAATGTCATGTGCAGCCAAACCCTACACCACAAGCGCTACCTGTTCATCAAAACATCAAAAATTCCTTGTTTTTAATAAATATGCACAGGGAGATTTTGAGAATTGGTACGTTTTAATTTGTAGTAGAAATTAATGTCTATATTCACCATATTGGTAAGAACTGTAACAGAGTGCAGCACACAGAATGGAACCAAACTGATCGTAGTTGTTATGCATTAAAAAGGATTGCCTCCGAATCGTATGGTAACCACATGCATGTAGATGCATATCAAATTGCCTCAGATGGGAAAGGTTCATACCCTTAGATTTTACATACGGTTATGGCCACTTGATGATCGCTATGGTTTTAGGATTATGTGTATGTAAAAAAAAAAAAAAAAAATTATTATAAGAAAAATACTAGTCAAGTGATTTAGGTAAATTGGGAAGTGTAATAGAGGAAGGTTGATGAGGATGAATATGGCAGAACAACAAACTCCAGGGATGTAAATGCAGTGGAGCAGGGATTATTTCCTGTTACTTTTTGACCCTAACCACAGACTTTTCCTAATGTTTTTAGGTCAAAACCTGTCACAGTTTATTAGAAACCTGTATCTAGCAGGTTTGTTACTCTTAATAGCATTTATATACAGACCTTTCAGAAAAAATCTCAACTGCTATTTGTCTAATTAAGCAGATCCTCTGATAAGTACCACAGTGATTAATGTTTCAGCAGCAACAAGTTCTTTAACCTTAAATGAGGCAGTGAGCAGCTTCTCATTTCTGAAACAACCATCAGCTTGGTAGAGAGCATTAAGATTATAGACAAGGCCAGGATTTGTTGAGGTCATGAGGCTTGTGAAAAAGTCCAATCCTGAATTCCACTGAGAAACTTTAGGTTGTAATAGAGTGGTCTGACACTCCCATCTTCGGCTATGGACATGACGTTTATTGTGATACTGCATAAGAATCACAGGCATCAAGGTGAATGCATCTTGTAATCGAAACTCAAGTTGGTTCAACAAAATATTGCACGTAGGATTTTTTTAAAGGTTTGACGGTATATATAAACTATATGCTGTTTTGGTTGCGATTGGGTCAGTTTTTTTGCAAAATCTTGATATTTTTTACAGATATCTTCAGTGCCTCTCTTTGTGGCTACAGCATTTAACACTAGCTGCCATTCACTAAGAATTGGAGTCTATTCACAACCAACCAGCCACCAGCAGAACACAAACAACAACATAAACCTAATGTAAGCTCACAAGTACATGTGAACCTTAAATATTGATTGCCTTAAATGTATTCCTGGTAGCAGACAATAGTCACTGTCCAACAGCTCTGGTTAGTTGTGGGGCAGATTTTCAGTCATTCTTATTGTTGCATTCTCCTTTGTGGATCAATAACTCTCTATACCTGCATTTATATTCAGTGATGCAGTAGAGAAGTGTAGAGTGAGGGAGAAAGGATGAGCAGGTGTAGTGTATATGACGAATATGTTGACTTAACAGATAGAGACACAAAGAAATAAACAGCAGCAAGGGACGAAGGATGTTGAAGGGGTGCAGACATATTTTAAAACCATCCAGAAAGAGAAAGAAAGACAGAGTAGGAGTAAGAAGCAAAGACGTTGAGGAAAAAAAACTAGATGAATTAGCTAATTAGTCGGGGCCAAATCATGAAGGGGTGTCTTATTGGCTGTACAGATTGATGCACTTTTCTCTCATTTGCATAATCATCCTCATCATCGAAACAAATACTCACACTGGGAGGGAAACTCAGAGTTCAGAGGGAGACAGAGCATTAGTATTGTTAGCAGTGGAAAGTATTGAGTGTGTAGTCGGTCCTCATTACCACCCACCAACAGCAACACAAAAACATGCAACATAGGTTGACATAAAACTTGCCACTGTTACCTTGAGACAACAATGAAGTACAGTTAGTCTACGTCATTACTGCGGTGACATCCCACCCACTTTCTTCAAGTCGTTTCAGAGTGCACCTCAGTATGTGCACTTACGGAGGAGGATTCAAGGGCAGAGCTAAATGATATTCTATGAGTGAGTGTGAATGTGGAGGGGGAGCACAAAGGGAGCGAGAGAGGAAGAGGAGGGTGAGGAGCAGGAGACAGCGCGGGAGCAGATGCAGCGAAGATAGCGGCATTGTTGGGGACCTTTTTTGTTGTTTGGTGTTTTTGTTCCCCCTCATCATTTCCCCCACCTCCTCCAAGTACAAAAGAAAAAGAGAGTTGACATTCAGCACTGGTGTGGGGAAGCCAGGCAAATGACAAAACACAACGCGCCCTACCACTGCTGTCACCTGAGTGTGTGTGTGTGTGTCTGTCTGGTTATGTGTGTTTACACCCTTGGGAACCTGTGACACAGGCAGACAAACAGTCCAGATGTTTTTTTTTTGTTTTTGTTTTTTTTTACTCAAGGACAAAGGTGTCTCTCTTGCCCCAATCCAGCTTAGTTTGTCTTGTCATTTTCGGAGCTGACAGCATGTATTCTGTATGTTTTTCCTTCATGAATGAGCTGAGCTGATACACATCATTTACTCCATCCTTCAAGTATGTAGTTCGGAGGCAGTGATGCGACCAGTCCTGTGGTGGTTTTGAGGTCTTACTGCCATGTTGGCTCCGGCCCTGGAGGCCCCATTGAAATGCCAGCTGAGTGTCTGAAAGAGAGACAACCTCACTGATCAATCAGGGATCGCCTCATTCATTATTCACAGTGAGCCCATCCAATCGCTCGGTGCCCAGGGCCACCACATACTGTCATCAATGCCGCCATTGATTATCAGGCCTCATCAGCGTTTGTTTGGCTTGTCAAATCAATGCCTTTTTAACGGCATGCCGTCCCTGCAGGAGACCACAGATGAATATTTCATATCCACTCTGATCCAATCATAATTCAAAGCATATCACACAGCTCCTGTTGTTGCTAGAAATACTTTTGTCTTTGTTATTGTTATTGTTCAGTATCTATTGAGCATAAATAAATCAGAAAAAAAGCAAAGGTGCGCCTTGGGCTAAGGCTTTTTAAAAAAAAATACTACTAATTATGCAACTGAATTTGTTTTCATCACTTGCCTCAACTTTATTTTTATTTGTATGGCACCTTTTGTAGTGCCCAAAGTATTTCAAAGAGAACTAAAAGATTTTTACAAGATGTTAAAGCTTAACGATAAAAATTTTGAGAGCTAAAGCAATAAAATGGAAAAGTAACGTAAAATCACATGGGCGGATCAAAGTGTAAGAACCGATGATTAAAACCAAGGAAACAAATGAAGAGACGTCTTAACGCCAAGCCAAAGAGATAAGATTTAAGTTTTCTTTAATAAGAATTCAGAATTTCAGCCCAGTGGATTTACTGTAGGAGTATAGAGGAACTTTGAGAAATAATGTCAGGATCTGTGATTAATCTAAAACCTGGCAAAAGTTTGAGGGAAATTCTTCAATGAGTAAAAGATGTGCAATATCGTAGAGGCTTGGCTTTCTAATACTAATGGGAAATGAGAGGCTAAATGAAACTGTGAGCGTGTTGAACTAGAAATGTCCAAAAGTGAAATTTGACTACTTATCTTTGAATTGAGTCCTCATGGAGTGTTTGGGCTGAAATGTTTCTTCTTATTCCTTTTGACTCTCATTTCACCCCAGATCCACCTGTTTGTGTAGTGGTTATGACAGGTCAGTGTAGAAAAACTAGTGCTGACAGGCAAAGCTTTGCTGGGAAATAGAGAACGAGCATTCCCCTCCCTATACTGTCTAAGTGTGTGTGTGTGTGTGTGAGAGTGTGTGTTTGTGTGCGCATAAATCCCCATGACAGGAAGTCAGCAGGAAATGGAGGGACTTCCACAGCAGTGTTTACTTTTACATTTCAGCGAAAAATATCTGGCTTCATTCTAAACAGATAGATGGCATATGAACAAAGGAGGAATCTCATTTGCCCCTGAAAAGGAAATAAGCAATGTAAATATTATGTACCAGACTAATATTTTTGTTTGTGGTTTGCTTTTCAAGGCCATGAGGATATATGCAAATATCAGAGTTTTTTTATGACTTGGATATTTTGATTCAGGATCTGTGCGTGTGTCAAAAATCCTGCAAATATGTTGAATCGCAAGAGAATAAGGAACGTCCCCTTTGAAAATAGCTCTCTCCTCTTGTGTTTTAAATAGAAATGCGCTGTAAGTGTGTATGCACACCACGGAGTAGGTCTTTGTCAGCTACCTGGATTATCTCAGACTAACGATGCGGACAGAGGAGGTGCTTGCTAAACAAAGAGCTTCTATTGGTGTAAAATACTACCACAAACATAAACACATGTCTCACCAGCTCTTCAGGACCATGTCAGTGACTCGCGACCAGTTGCTGTAGTGGGCTTTTGTCATTAAAGCTCGAACGTAGTCCAAACACAAATAATCACTCCTGCATCTTTAACTGCTCCCTCTGTGTTCCACCTCTCTGTTTTACCACCTTTCATCTTTTTTTTTTCTTATCTCTAACTCTCTCTTGTGTTTGTTTGACAGGAGCTCAGAGGATTAGGCAGATGGGGGAGCTCTGAGGACGTACTGTTTACTGTAAAGCTCACTCATGACACATCATCCCCACTCCTGGTGCATTTGAGACAAACCCTGCCCTCAGTGCTTTACAGTATGTCCCCTTGTTACATCTCTCATCCCTCCGTTGCTTTCTCACACTCCCTCACCCCTCTTTACCCCCATGGAGATCTTTCCCTTTTTCTCAAAGGCATTTTGTTGTTGGCTCCAGGCACATCTTTTGTTCTTTCCTTCTGTATCCCTCCTGTTAACACCCTAACTACAGAGATTGTGCCCCTAGCCAGGAAACACAGCCTGGCCTGAAGTTCTGTTTGGGGCAATAGCAGCGGGTGCAGACAGACGTGCTAACATACACAGACACATTAGGTTGTAGACACACACACACACACACATACGCTTTCTGTCTGACTTTGAGTCTGTATCTCTGTCTCTATCACTCACACACACACACACTTGGACACAATGTGTGCTCTCTACCTGGGGCTATGAATCAATGAAAGCACACTGTGAAGTGTTTGACCTCTGAGTCTGGCTGTTGTGCGTCAGCAGGTATTTTCACTCATAATATCGCCACCAGGGAAAACGCACACATCCACACACTGACACACACACACACACGCACACACATATACACAAATGAACATGACCTAGTACTTAAGGAAATCCCAGAGATACAAATTCAAGTTTTGATTTTAATTCATTGTGAACACGGAGCTTTGAGACTCAACACAGTAGTCCACATTAATCCACAGGTTTTGCTTGGGATCAGGTTTGGTATTTTTTGCTTTACTATCTTTCTGAGAAGAATAAAAATTTGTTCTGTGTGCGATTTCTATGTCTACTTCCACAAGATTCAACTGATAAAAATGTAATCATCACAACAACTTGAACAAAATATTAAAAAGTGTGTTATTTGTTGTTGATGCATGACTTCTGCTTGTATGTAACTCATAAAGACCCAAATATCCATCACCAACCCAAAAAAATCTACTGATCTAAACTGTTTAATATCTGGTAATCCACTAATTCTATCAATCCATGGACGTTCTGAGGCTCCGTAGTTGCCATGGAAACATCATCATCTTCTACAACATTGATTCACCAATAAAATCCATGGAACTGGATCAATGACAGTGGATAGAAATGCTTGGTTTATTTTCAGTTAATGATATATTTACCTGAAAAAGTCACTTTTTCTTTCAGTTTTCTTTGTTTTTGATATAATAACCCTAAACTTTTATCTGAGCTTTTATGAACATCTACATGATCAGTGAATTATAGAAAAATACCTGGTTTATATTAATAAAATGCAAAATATGAATGATAATATTACAATAGATGGCGATAAATTACTTAAGAAAGGTTAGGTATAGAGAATTTCATTTGAGAACTGACACAAAAGTAGTGCTGGTTCTTTACTGGTTCAGGAAGATAAATATTCCAATATAATTTATACAGATGGTTCTGGTTTTGAAAAATGACTTCTGTATTATTACCCAAATATAGCCATATTGTCTTTAGACATATTAAAAGCTAAAATGGTAGAACAGATATCTAATCCTTAACAAAGCATGTTGTAAACTCCTGTTTTACATTCAATGATGAAAGAACCAAATGCTTTAGAGTAAATTTGTTGCATTTTTATTTTACGCATGTGTTGTTTTCATGCACATATGAACGGCATGTGTGTGTTTTGTGTTCGTCCTCTTGGAGTGTTTGTGTGAGACAGAGAGATTGCTTGAGAGAGAGTGTGTTTAGTTCTCCCTGAGTGGGTTAGATCTGATAAGGCTGACAGCCACAGGTTGATATTCCTGAGAGCAGCCAGCTTCTCCCCTTCACACCTCACAGCTGACATACAGACCCACAGAAAGAAAATAAGATTTATGTCTTTCTTTGTTGAATATTTTCAAATATTAAAATGCGGTGAAATGTTTTTGTGAAAGCCACGCACAAAGCTCTGCTGAGACAGTGTGGTTACAATGCATGTAATTCATTATTGCATTAGCCTTTTTCTATTGAAATACTCCTATTACAGAATTAAGGAGACCTGGGAATCAGCCAGCGGACACTTTGCCATGCAAATTCTCCAATGGGAAAAGTCTGTATGTGTCAGTGTGACAGTTACTCACATATACACCACACCTCAAAGCTCTGTGTTCTCTCCGAGGCCTACTTCAAACACACCCCCAGGCTGTTTGTGCGTGCTCTGGTCATGTCTGCCTATCTGCTTGTATTTTTCACTCTGCTTCTGATTTGTCTCCCACAGGAACCGAGCAGAATGACAGTACCCACCAAACAGAAGATCTACATCTTAATGTGCATAGATTTTATCCGTCTAATTTCCCATATGGCTCAGGAATACAAACACACAGTATGATCACATGCACTGTATAATAGATCCTTTACCGCGTGCCCCGTGCATAAAAGAAATAAAATAAATTCCTTTAAATACACAAAGAATCACACATGCAATCACCCGCCGTTGCTCTCCTTTGTGCATGATGCGGGCCCTTGAAGAGGGCAAAGTAGTAGCATAATGACATTGAAGTGAGGTTCTGTGTATATACAATGAAAGAAGAGAGAAGGAGAAAGGAGAGAAAAGGCTGCACCCTTATTCAATTAGCGGCACTGGCCCGGAGTAATTACTTCTACTCTCCCTAATTCGCATGTAAATTTGCGACGAGCACTGCACTATTTTAATACAATTTAGCGCCACTTTGACTGGATGCCAGTGTTGTGCACAATGAACAGGAGCTGTGTGAGTGTGTGTGTAATAGTGGGTTTGTGTCAGGGACATGCTGTAACTGATGAAGAAAGATGAATCCTTTGTATGATTTTACCGTAGAGAAGGAGAGTAAACAGAGAGAGAGAGAGGAGGGCAGTGGAAGGAGAGAAGGTCTGTAGTGTTGACATGATGATCAGATAAGATCAGCAGTGGGACCTTACTCACTCTGTCTGTCCTGTGGGAACAGCAGCTCTGACTCTTTCCTACAAATCTGCTGTCACCTCAGTACACACACACACACACACACACACACACACACACACACACACACACACACACACACACACACACACACAATCCAGCAGCTCAACAAAATATAGAGGAACTAGTTTGGGAACATAAATGTGCTGAATTAAATACAGTGTTAAATTTGAGGCTCAAAATGGGTCTGTTTTTATTGGGTTTTCAATTTTCAATTCAAATACAAGAATCTTCCTTAAACTTTGCTGGACTCTATAGTTCAGATGCCAGGTATGGGGTTCGTTTTGTCCTCTTCAGATCCTGAAACATAATCGATTTCTTGTTGAGCACAGATTCTGTGATTCTCTCTCTCTGATTACGCACATGAGTTTATTGTTGTTGGATTCACCAAAGCCATTCACTGAGTGGAAGAGAACTGTGATTAGCACTTCTTAAAGATTATTTTCTGAGCATTTCGGCTATTATCGTGTAATCCAAGGAAAGTAGGGGAGTGATGTGGAGCAAACGGTCCCGCTGCCCAGAAATTAAATCAGGGAGTCTCTGCTCAGGTCATTTATGTCCGTGTGGTTCGCATCCAAACCACTCAAATAGCAATTAAAGGGTTTGGCCGACTTCTCCAAATGACGCATTCTGTGTATCAAATATTTTCCTGTGCTAACATGAGATTTTCAGAATCAATATTTTGATGCTGGAAAAATCTATGGTGTTTGTTTGCATATGACAACATTTCAATAGTTGATTTTGTGTGTTGACTACTGTGCTGCTAGCTAACTAATGATCCTCATTAGTATTAGAAGTGATTACTGATTAACATTATACTCTAAACCCTCAAGCTTTTGCCTAACGTGTATTAATCAGCAAAATGCAGTTATTTAACATAACTGTACCCATGAAATACTCATTAGGAACTGCAGATATCATGGAAACGCAATTGTCTATGAGGTTTGAGTCATGCTGGACATACCTATTTCTATGTGAGTCTTTAACTGACCAAATCGGCGAACTGTTGTGCTGAATCGCTCTGATGCTTTGAAACTATCCATGTGCAGCCTACACAGCATCTCTTACTTTTGTGTGCACTTCAGACAAGTGGGTAAGTTGTAAGTAAATTCCAATCTGTGCCACTATCTCTTCCCTGTATCGATTCCCCCCGGCCAATAGATTGTCTGCTTAGATAATTGTCTAATTAGCCTGCTAATTGGTCCGTATAATTAGCCATTTTAGGATATTGTCCAGGATGAATAATATTGGTCTGTGTCAAACACTCCCCAATAACCATCCCCAAGCTGCACATCTCTCTGCCCGCCACAGACAGACGAATCGATGCCCAGCCTGTGTGTCCCTGCTGGGCCACAGGTGGATGCTTGGACAGATGGACTGAAAGGAAAGCAGGTGCATGAGTGCACGGATGGACATGAGAATAGTTGTGAAAACAAGACACGAAGAACTGTGCAGGCCTAAGGAGGATGAATATTCAAACAAGGACAAGTGCAGTGTGAGTCATTTTAATTCCACAGTTTACATTATCCTGTATAATAATTATTTATGTGGCTATAAGTAATATTCATATTAATTGAAATATACATGAATACAGTATATACTGGCAGAAAGTTTTAATTAAAGCTTTTAGTGTTGAGATGAAAACAAGCAAGGACTTGACAGGTCATGGGAAGATTTAAGTGATCTGGAAGTTTTCAACAATAGTGTCGAGCTTCACATCCATTTCATTAATAACTGAAAATATGTGGATGCATAGAAAAACATCATCAGTCATTCACATACAAGTTTTAGGAATATTTCCTTCACTTTTAAATATAACAAAATATGTTTTCACACCTTTATATTTTAATACCAGGCAAGTCATATACCAAATAACTGGGGTCAAGGATTATCCCGTGTCTTGCCAGACAGCCAGTTGGATGCTCCGGCTCAGTGTCTGTGAAATGTTTTTGTGTCTACTACTCAGGGATGTATAGTAACGAAGTAGAACCACTTAAGTACTAAAATGCAGTAGCTGTACTTTTTTGGAGCATTATTTTTTCCTCCTACTTCCACTTTTACTGCACTACATATTTTGGATGAATTTAATCCTTTTACTCTGATACATT
>JAQQZY010000027.1:17442759-17459138 GCA_030068375.1 Ostorhinchus rueppellii | reverse complement strand
CACACAAACAAGTTGTGCCTTAATATTAAATATAGAAAGATACTGAAACTTGTGACTGCTTTCTTTTAGTATACACAATACTTTAAATTTTACTCTGACTTTCAGTACTTTAGTAATTATTTTACATACTTCTACTTGCATTACTTGTGTACAAAAAAATGTGAATACTTTAATGCTTTCACTTAAGTATGATGTTTAAAGAACACTAACTTTTACGCAAGTCAGTTTTTTGATATAGCACTTGTACTTCTACTGCACTCCTCTACTCCAGTACTTTATACATCTCTGTGAGTTCTTGACTTTTTTGTTCCATAACCCTCAGGATCTTTTAAGAAATTAAAAATGACCGTCTTGCTATGTACGACCTCAGCAGCGATGGCACATTGCTTATGCAGCTCCACATTCAAAGAGAGAAAGTGTTTATGCCTTTTCCATCAGGAGGTCATGACAGGGTGAATATCTGGCAGAAAATGACACTGAATCCACATTTTTGTGCAGATTTTGTTTTTTAAAGGCTGTGGTCTTAAAATTTTGATCAGCTGATGAACAGCCTATTTCAGTTTGTTGTTTTCAATAAATTGTTTACTCATATTTTTTTGGTCCTGTTGCAGAGGATGGAGTGGCAATAGAATGAGCACTTCATAGAAATATCCATCATTCCAGAACACAGCACCTGCTTTGTGTATTCACAGTTTTTTCTGGATGCATCTGACCAAAAGGTGAATTAAATGTTCTCACATGGATCCATTTTAGTCCACTTTGATTTTTTTTTTTTTTTTTGTTATGTTAAAAGAAAATGAAACAAGGAGAAGGCTAATGAAGTTTTCACACTTCACCCTTCTTCTTTAGAGCAAAGCAAAGTGACTAAAGGTGTGAGGTCTTAAATCTCAGCTCTCTGGTTTCAGTTGTTTTCAGTCCTGGAATCTGATGTTAAAAAACTCGTCTTGTAGTTGTCGATGGTTTATCTTCAACCTCCTCACACAATTATGAAATCTTACCATCAGTCCCGACCAGGCCTGAGACGGGGGATTTCCCATCCAAAGCATCTGTGCTGTTTGTTAGGATGGCCAAATAAGGTAGTGTTTGGCCTGATAATTATCCAGTGTGTCTGTGAAGAACACACACACGCACACACCTACACACTGAGAGGCAGATAAGACAGACGGACAGTCGACATGTACTGCATGACACTTAAAAGGAAGGAAGAAATGTGCTGTGTTTGAAACCCAAGCAGTGATGCAGAAAGTGGGGCCAAGCTATGTTTGGTGCTAAGCTAGGATGTTTATTGATTTGTGTACGGTCTCTGTGAACTTTATTTGAGGTGAAAACAGGCCATGCATAGCCATCTCAACTGTGTATATGGGTAAGCACAGGGCTGAATCTTCTGGGGGTGGGGCTCTTAACTGGTCTGATTGTTGTGTGTGTCTAATCACATTAGCAGGTGTGTCTCAGCTGTTGAGGTGATTTAGTGTGTGGCGAGCGCCCTTTGACTGCTTTCACCCCGGTTTTTTCTCTCACCCCTTCACATAATAAGACATTCTTTTACCTGTCCTAAATTGGCAGTCTTACAGCGCTAGGAGCAGCTGTACACATAGCTGTACTATGCATAGATTTGTATTGGGAGCCGGGCAGATGTCACCTGTTTTTCCCACTGTGGAAATCCCCAGCTCCCCAGGCCCTGCTGGGCAATGTAATGACTCACTCATGATTTCAAGTGTGTATTTTTCTGTGTGCGGCGTGCAGTGTTTGAGTGCGAGTAGTGTTTTTATGTATGCATACTGTGTGTGTATGTTTATAAGTTCAGAGAAGAGATACGCTTTTCCTGTGTATGTGTGTAGGTATTTTAATTCTTGAGACACTTTGTTTTAGGCAATTAGGACACACGTACACGCAGCAAGTTTAAACAAGTCTCATTTTTCATAAATGCTTTGTTCAGGACCTGGAAACAAGCTAACAATACAAATGAGCACAGTCCTATAATAGGCTTTTTGTATATCTGAGTGTGTGTGTGTGTGTGTGTGTGTGTGTGTGTGTGTGTGTGTGTGTGTGTGTGTGTGTGTTGGACCTGTGTGACCTTTGACATTTACCATTGTTTCCCTTTGACCTTATTAACAGCTACACCTCCTTATTTCACCTCAAAGCCACCTTCTCTTTTTTCCACACTTAGTGATAACGTTCACAGAATGCCTCCAGCATCACCACAAAGTATTTTTTTTCTTGCTTTTGTGGCGTTCACATAACATCTTGTCCCTCACGCCGCTCTTCAGGATCCGTCTATCTTTCTGTCTCAGCTCGGTGTACATTTCACTTTTCATTCCACGTCTCTAACTCTACTTCCTGCCCTTCTTCTCTCCCTCTCGCATTCCTTTTTCTATTATGAGCAGCACTTTGCCTGCCTATAAGTGGAAGGCATATACCGACACAGGTTTGAGCCATTTTCACCTATTCAGTTCAACAGCTTCACTTCAGACGCAGCCTAATGAGGAACGGAATCAAATTAAATATTTACAATAGGCAGAACGCCCCGGCAAGTAGTCTATATGAGCACAAAGGAAAAAAAGGTGACTAGCCAAGGACAACTCTCTCCTTTTCTTCTCAGTATCTCTTTCACTGTGGTTTTGACATAGTGGCAGTGACATGCTGGTAGGCGCACACAAGCAAGCACACACGTACATACACACAAAGAAAGAGATGTTTTTTAGGCTACGGTATAACTACAAATACACACACACATGGTCAGATATCAGGGTAGCGACACAGACATGTACGCTAAGGCCATTGACACAAACACACACACACACACACACGCAAGATAATATACACAAGTTGCTGGCACTCTGATATGTGCTGGTGAATTGATCCAACTCTTTTATCTGCTAAATAACTTACCATCGATTGAGCGAGGGGAGGAGGCGGTGCAGCGGGAGGAAGAGGAGGGAGGGAGACATGGATGTGCAGAGAGAATTAAAGCTTACCAATATCCAGGAGCTGTCCGCGCTGTCACCATGTCACCGGCAGCTCAGAGAGGAGAGTGGAGCGGGATAAAAACAGATGGAAGTCAGGAAGGGACGTCTGCAGGCCTACATGGATAAGGATTTGGGTTTTGCCCCAGTATTCCTATTATAAATGAATATACGTGTAGATTGAATCATTTCCAACGCCGACTGAAGGCCTCCAGCGCCTTGCCGTTATGAGCTTGGACTCTAACAGGTATTATCTATTTCTTATCATTTGACGGAGCCTGGGGTAAAGCGTAATCCTGCCCCCTCTTCCTCGGCCTCAGGGGAGCCCGCTCTGCGCCCATAGAGGGTTCAGAGGCTAATTGGATATATCACTGGGAAAAACATTTAAAATCCCAAATCAATACCTGCCTCTTTAATGCTTTTCCTGAAGAAGTGCTCCTCTCTATTGCTGCTGACCCTCCTCTCTCTCCCCACTCGTGCACTGTCTCCTGTACAATCCCTCACTGCCTATAGGGGCCAAGGGATACGTGTAGGGGTCAATGAGCTAAGGGCTACCGGGGGCCAAAACAGAGTGAGCCCCATGGGGGTCTTAGAATGTAATGGTAGATGGTGATGTACATGTAAAGGCTGATGAGAAATAATATCTAATTCTTGTACAGAGGAGAACAACGCATGAAGCAGCAACAGGCAGGATGTGTCATCATTAACTCCACTTCTTTAAATTCTTACAAGAGCATCTTTGACTCTGCTTGTAAGCGTGTGTTACAGCAGGATTGAAATACAATTATAGAGTCCATGTAAAGAGAAAAAGCAAGTTAGTCTCAAAAGGCTTTCCCACAGGAGCAGATCCATTGCTTGAGGACATCTGCCTGCACCTGAGTAGTCACTTAGGGAAAGGGTTAAAGGTCAAGACTCCACTTGATTGAACACACATCCTCTTAGCAACTCCCACATTGTTTTACTCTCAACATACCTGCGAATAATGCTGTGTTTTAGTGTTAATGGTCACTTTTGTACGTAATCAGTTTGTTTCTAAATGTCCCAAATCCCGAGTGATGTTGCTAGTCATGCAACAATAACAGTGACCTGAGGACAAAATGTGAAAGTAGGCATATTCATCAGTTTGTTTGGAGTGAATAAACCCGGTTCTGCCACATTGTCAGAAGGTAGTGGTATAGTTATGCTATACACAGCTGGAATAAACAGATTGGAAGTATTAGAAGTCGCAGCTTGCCACATTTTGTTCTCCATATAAAGTAGGAGCAGTGTTTTTTGTCACGGATGAGGCTGAGAAATAATTTGATCTCATTTCCTGTTGCTGGTGCAAGTCATGTTTTCATTGTTCGTGAGAATATCGCCGTTGTCTTTGTCATTAGACAGGATTAGGAAGGAGCACATCAGAGGGACGGCTCGGATTGGACAGTTTTGGGATATAGTTAGAGTGGCCACATTGAGATAAGTGGGACATGTGCAGGGGAGGGATAGTAAATATATTAGTAGAAGGATGATGCAGATCGAGGTACTAGGCAGGAGGCAAAGAAGAAAACCAAACAGCAGATTTATAGATGTGTTGGCAGTTGGTCTGAAAGAAGATGGTGCAGGGGACGGGGTCAGATGGAGGTAGATGATTTGCTGTTGTGACTCCTAAAGGGAGCAACTGACAGATGCAGTAGTAGTAATAATAATAATAATAATAATAATAATAATAGGAGTCTTCTGCTTTGACATCAATTTTACCTCTTTTATTTTTTTCTTTGTCTCCTTAATCAGAATAATCTTCCTCTTCTTCATTGTCTTTGTCTTTGTTCTTGTTCCTTCTCTTCTCTACAAGAGGTAATTAGTGTGTATTAGAGCCAGACCGATATGGGATTTTTGGGGCCGATACAGTTATTGGGGGCTAAAAAAAAAAAAAAAGCTGATATCCAGTATATTGGCTGACAATCGATAAATGAAATATATCAATATATGAAATAAAAATATTGATGTACACAGGGGCGGGGGCGAGTGGTCCATGATTGTCAAAGTGAAACTGAACACGCCCTACTATTCCGCTAACTCTCCGGGTAGCACAGACATAAAGGAGCAGAGTGACAGAATCTTCACGCAGCAAAAAAGTGAATACATCGGTTCCATATTGACTGATGTTGATTAATCAGTGATAATTGGTGTCAGGGTCTAGTGTGTAAGTTGACTTCACTGTTCATTTCCATCTTGTATTAAACATAAATGCTTTCTGAACACGAAATTGGATTGTTTTTTTCTAATTTCCATCAACTTTTTATGATTCAATACTTCAAATATGCATAAAAACAATGGTGAAAAGACACCGAAAGATGTATTTCAGCTCCACTCTGTATTTAATAAATGCTCATGGTTCTTTTTTTTTTTCTTTTTTTTTTCAGCTTGAGCATCAGATACTACATATATAGTGTATAATATCTGTATGTACTATATCTGACTCTATACTCATTTCATTTATAGCTCTCTGTAAAGGCTTCTCTTTTTAGACAGTTTTCAATTTCTATCCTTAGACACATTTGAAAGTTCTGGGCCTTGGGGTGTTGTGTTCCCAAATAGAGTCCCAATGAGTTCTGCTGGGTCTTTTTGAAACAGTGCAAACTTTCTTTGTTACAGCTCCACTGCTGCCTGGAGTGATGGCAAGCTGTTGCTAAACGTTCCAGTAGCGATCAGTAGCAGGTTTGGAAAGGAGAGACTGCACAGATAAAATCATTATTTGCATGTTCTGTTTGTTTTTACTGCCAGTGATCAAATCTTTTACTGAATTCAGGATGTTGGAGCTCAGAAGAAGAACCCCTGGTGTGTCCTGCCCTTATTTTCAGTGTGGTGTTAGTTTGTCCGTGCATTCATGTATGCATTTTTATACCATGTGTGTGGGTCTGAGCATTGGGGATCAGTATTTCATCCTGCCAGCATTATTGCCTTTGACATAGTTTCATTTCCAGAAAAACAGGAAGCAGAGATGGTTGTCTTGCACTTCTGTCCCAGAGGCTGTAGTTAACGTGACCCTGGATGTGCATTGATTTACTTGTGTGAAATGTTGGTGTATTTTTTGCCTCAGTATATGGTATGTGTGTACCTGAACAGGGACATAGATGACACTCAGTTCTTTTTTCAGCTGCTCCAGTGACAGTAGAACAGGAGGTCACTTTCTTGTTTTGTCCTCCGATCTCTCTCTGACTTTGTAGAACGTTGCTTCAGGTCGTGAACCAGAGTGTCCAGTCACTCATGGTCAAGAAGTGGAAATGGGGCATTATGATCAGCCTTCATTCTGCACGAACGTGTTACATCTGACACTCTGTTTTCATTGGAGTTTGTCCGCGCTCGGCTTACAGCTTCACCCCTCTATCCCTCTTCCATTCCTTTTCCCTCCCCCATCAACCTGCCTCCTCCACTTTCTCCCTCTCCCCTTCCCACTCCTTCCTTCCTCTGTTTGCTTTTGCTCCCTTGATTCACTTTCAGTGCCAACTTCGACCCTTGCTTTGTCAAATTACTCTCCCTCACTCACTTTACAATGTCTGCTTGACTGCAAGAAAGAGCATTGGGAAAACAAGAAGGTTGTATACTTTCCTTCAACTAAACAGAGCAATTAAAGCTCTGAGTTGCACTTTGTGAGCACAAGAGTATTCCAAGATTTTTTAAAAAAATGGCTGGAAGTTGAAGGTGATGTTTTTGTTAGTTGATACCCAACCTTAAATTTTCTTTTCTGCTCGATTTGTACAAAAATTTCTCGCTTAATTGATATTAATTTAAGCAAGAATCCAGCTCAACTTTCCTATTCAACAATCAGGTAAATCAGTTCAACTCTCAGTCTAACTTTCTTCCTATCCCTGTGCTTTCTTTTTAACTTTTACTCCTCATCCATAGCTGTCAAACCCACTGATGAAATGCAGCAAAGTTTAGGCATATTCTCCAGAGGCATGACGAAGGTTATTCTTGTGAAATCACTAACTAGAAGACATGTCTGGTTGAAGGCAGGTTGATGGGGGGAAAAAAAAGAAAAACAAAACTTAATCAAGAATTAAATTATACAGACACTTCAGTCAGTGTTTTATATCTTTTGAAAAATAGTTTCATTTCATACTTCTTAATGTACATAGGAGCATGGTCCATAACGAAATTCTGAACTGTAGCTCCAGCTACACTTTTAATGTTATTATCATTTCTGATGTAATTTGGCAGCTACATACACACACTCAAATGAAGACAGCCATATGGTCACCATGTTTTGTATTTTATTGACTTTATCATCTATAAGATAAGTTGTACTTTTCATCTGTGTGTGTGTGTGTGTGTGTGTGTGTGTGTGTGTGTGTGTGTGTGTGTGTGTGTGTGTGTGTTCTGATTGGACAGATTCTCTGGAGTGTGACTGATATATGGAGACACAATCCATACAGTTGGAAAAAGCCTGTGATTGACATGATAACCCCTCACCATTCACCCTGAGGGACATTTACCCTGTTGTGTTTGTTTAAGATAGTCTCCTTCAGGATGACAAATTTCGACATGCCAACAAACAGAAATGTCAGCTGTAGAGCCTGAAAAGTAAGGCCACAGCGTGATGTTAGGTGTGTCCAGCATGAAAAGCAAAATCATGTTGAAAGTGCAGGGTTTCAGTTTGGACAAAAACAAAGAAAACTACACTATTTAGAAGAAAGGAGGAAGACTTTCTCCAAAGAGGAACCTTCAAAATAGACTCTCAACTTCTCTAAACCGCCCTTATACACAGTAACTTGTACTTTTTTCCTTCATATTTTTACTTGTGGCTCTAGGAGTTTCCCAATAACCAACAGTCAAATGAAAATAAAGTTCCTCTGGTGTCTATGGAAACAGCCCTTTACTGTTGTCCCAGATGTACTTGTTTGCATCTATCTGTCATTACAAATAATTTGTTTGTCTAATACATATATATGTAGCCTAACCGATCCACAGACTTTGCATTTACTATTCAAATAAGAAACTGTAGTCTGAATGTTAATGTTGTCTCTTAAAGTGTCACATTCATACACAACCATAAATCAAATCCATTTTGCAGATAAAGTCACATTTGCAGTAGGTGTTTATTTCTGAGATAAACATTACAGAATAGAAGGGTTACACAATAATCGCTATAAAAACAGATGCACACATATGGGGAAATGCTGTGTGGTTATTGTGTGGTTGCTCAACATCAGGTCCATGTTATGGCACAAAGGACAGCTGGCTACACAATAACAAGTGGATAAAAAAACTCCTTATTAAGATAGCATGACGTTAATACCGCAGAATTCTTACACTATCCATCTCTCTGGTAGACAGACGCACACACACAGCATTGCATGCACATCCACACGCACTTATTTCACAATCTTTCCAGCCCTCCATTTCAAATCATCTGCCAGATGCCCCCACTCCAACTGCTGTTAATCATATTATCTGGAATCCCTAGCACTTAAATCCATAACTGCTGTGTGTATTAATCGCAGGGAATCTCGTTATCATGTCTATATTAATTAAAGCCATCTGCCAGGGAGGAGGTGAGGGTGGGGGTAAGGGGGAGACAGAGCGATGGGGTAGGGCACGTCCTGCTGTTTATGTATGAAGGCATTCAGGTGGATGTTTGGAAAAATAACCAATTGCCATCTTGGATAATTTCACACCGAGTTGAAACTTTCTTGAACTCCGACTACGGATGATGATTGCGGAAGCCGATCTATCGTATGTTCATCTCTAGAATCTCTAACATGACTTGACAAGCACTTCCTGGTTCAGTGTCACAGCAATCCTCTTTAGCTGGTGATCATATATCCATCTGTCTCTGCTGTCAGACTGCATTATTCATTCACGTCATGAACACATGCACGTGTAGGCTTTAACTTTCTGCGTGTCGTCCTGCGAAAGCGAATAGAATCAGGCATTCAGAAGCGAGCCGTATCAATGAAGGAAACGAGGGAACCTGACGTCTTCAGTGCACTGTGTTTCAATCATGAGCTCCCAATCACCACCACCACACAGGAGGCTGTTTGACTGCCCGTAAGTCATGGCGCTAAAGCATCACGTCTCTGCTCATGAAGAGGTTGCCCTGGAGGAGAGAAGAAGCAAGCGCTGGAGTGAAGTTCAAAACAAAATAATATTGAACTCAGCATTATTCAGAAAAGGAAATGCCGTTAAGTTTTGATATGTTGCCTTTTCCACAGTAAGGTATGGCTCCGAGGCAGACAGATAGTCAAAGAGAGAGGTGGAGTTACTGTGGGTAGATAGACGATAGAAAAGGCATGTTAGTTGGAAGAATAAAGGAGCGGAGCAGTGTACTGTATATAGCCTCCCACATCTATCCATCTATTGCTTTTGCCAGCCCCTCCCTCTCTCTGTTCACACCCTTCCTTCATCTCTGAAACTTCAAGGCTCTGTGGAGGGAAAACATGTCAGTAACTGGGGGCGTAATCCTGGGCGGCCAGTACTTCTCGCTCAAACACGCACAACAAATACATGCTATTGCGCACACGAGGCCTCGTCTGAATGACAGCTGATCAGGAGTGCCTGCCAGCGCCCTCGTCTTCTCCTCTGCACCCCCCTGCTTCTCATCTCAGCACTCATCTGATTTGATCCATTAGCATTCTTTTCTCTGTGTTGTTCGTGCTACTGTCAGCCTCAGTGGCACAGCCTCAGTCTGAAGCAGTTGAACTGTCGCCTGGGGGGCCTCACCTGAGAGGGGTTGACAGCTGCCTGCATAATCAGCCCTCTGCCGGGATCCTGATAGGCCAGGACCAGGGTGCAGGTTGTGGGGGGTGGAGGCAGGTGGAGGGGAAGCTTTATGATTGGAGATGGGTTTTTTTTTTTTTTTTTCAAAGATGAGAATAGTGGGGGTCTTTGAGGGCTGCATGGGAAAGAGGAGCCACCAGGAAGGAATTAGGATGAGGGCAGGAACTAGGCAAGGAGGTGTGATGTTAGATTTTGTCAAAATACAAGTCACAGCTGCGGACACATGACATGAACTGACATGATTAGACTGTAATCTCAATACAGCGTCAACTTCCCACATATTTAAATCACTTCAAGTGTGAGACATGCCTGGCAAGAGGAAGAAGAAGTGAATTTGTACATTTGGTTTTTCTGTAGAACAGCAACCGAAAACTGTGAAATACTGGAATATTGAGCAACAACGAAAGGATGATGATAATCTAATGAATCGAATCGAATGAATAATCAAGAGCGACGAAATGAAAAAGAAGAAATATATTTGAAACAGAAGCGACTCTGAACGGACATCTGCATATTTATTTACATTTTGTGCAGCTTACGGAGGTGTTGTTTGAGATGTTTTACATTCAGACTGTGAGCATGAAAATCACAGAGATCCCTTTCCCCCTCGCTTGAATTGTCTTCGGGAATTGGGCCTGGAAATCACCTAGAACATAATAATTAAATTACAGGACCTCCTCCAGTAAAACTAATCCACTTCAAATGGTGCTTCAGATCCCACTTGTCCTGCCCTTGACCCCCGACCCTGACACCTGGTTCAGAGCAGGGAAAGGCTCCTGCGGTGGAGTCCTAAAATAGATCTGTCACATTTCACATCCCAGTGTTGCTGTCCCCTCCCCTGGCCCCCACCCTGACCCAGACAACAGCCCCTCTGTTAGCTGCTGTTTGCTCTAGAGAGAGAGAGAGAGCACCCTCAGCCCATTCAGGCCCACCTTAAACCTCTTTTTCTGTTTCTTCAGTCGCTCTACCTCTGTCCACTTCTCTCCAACTTCTCGCCTCTTTTTCTTCCGCCTCTGCCTGTACGACTCCTCATTTCTCCTTTCTTCTCCAAGGCCTTCATGCTTTCTTCAGTTTTTCCTGTTCAATCTTTTGGTGTTTCCAATCCATATCATCCGTACTAGTTTTTGCTCCACTATTACTCTCCCGTGAGATCAATTTACCTGCGTGTGGCCGAGTCTTTTCCTCACACAGGACTCCTCCGTATGCAACTGTTATGGAGTCTTCTCCTCCTCTGTCTTCTCTGCTGTCATTCACTAGGCTCTTCATCTTTAGCGCTAAGCCTTCCAGAGCTTCTGCTAACTTTCTGCCTCCCGACTCATTTCAAATTCAATTAAACCTCCGGAGATTCAACTAACTTTTAAAAGGATAGGGGCATATCTCTGTGTCTCTTTCATTCACTGTAACTTTATGGGTTGTTCTTCATTTTCTCTCTTCCCATCTTTCCTTAATTCCTCCACCTCCCTCTTTAGTTTTTCCCTGGCATGAAACATTATTACCTTAAATCGCTCATTTTGCTGTTTTTCAGCCTTCGCTCCCACCCTCCCTGCAGCTGTCTAAATGGTCAGTGTTGTCCAGGTACATGTTATTCTTGGTGGAGGACAGAAGTAGGGCACGAAGCTGTACTCTGTGGGAACAGAACCTAACAAACCTTTCTGAGAGAGGGGAGTGGATTTCTCCAAAACAAACCTCATCAGTCTTCCACCAATCTTTTCTTAACCCGACCAAGAGGTGATATTTCCCAAACCAAGTCACAATCCACAGAGCTGTATATCCTATCATACATATTGCATCAATGTGTAGACATGCAGTAAATCCAAGGTAAATACAGGTGACTTAAGTTGAGGCCTGTGCATGCCAGTTTCCTGAACGAACCCGGGGCAGGTGTCTGGCTCTGGGCAAAGCAAACATGTACAGGGGCTTGCTTTGAAACATAATCTATCCTCTGATTGTGTTGCCGTGGTTAGCGTGCTGCTGGCCTTTGTGCTCCTTTGTTTTACTTTCATTTAACGAAAAGACATTTTCAAGACCGCAACTTGTCCAAGATGACATTGTGGTGATGCACTTTACAGCCATCGCCGGCCACAAACTTGTGATGGATTGTCTCACAGATCTCTTCTTCCTCTTCTGATCTGTAATTGGTAGATTAAAAATGACTTGTTTGTATGGCCGTAATGAGATTGTGGTGGGTAAATGAGAACGTATGCTTTTGTTTTCAGTCAGAGCCAAGCTGTATAAACACAAACATTGTTACAGTTTAATGGCTGCTAAGTGACTTGGCCCATGATTGATGTGTGACTGTAATGCCAGTCAATGGCCCGTATAAAGAGAATTGGAATATATTTAATAGTATTTGATTCAATGCAATACCACAGAGTTGGTCATAAAACTACACTGAACATGCAAATGTAAGGTTTGATAATGAAGACATAATTGTCTGAATTATTTATCAATTATAAATGGCTGCTTTGTAATTTATACTCCCGAAAACCTGTTTCATTTACAAATCAGAGCTGGTCATGTTGCAACTACCTTCTTTGTTACTGTTAGATTCAGTCTTAGTGGTTAGATCCTCTCTCTCTCTCTCCCTCTCTCTCTCTCTTTCTCACACACACACACATGCATATATATATATAGATATATAGATATATATATTCTGGTTTTGTGTGTGTGTGTGTGTGTTACTACAGTATATGCATCTCTGTGCCACAGTGTGAATCTTTGGGTCGTGTCCCAGCTTGCATCCCTGCACAGTAAATCACGGCCAGAGTTTTTAACGTCTTCTCCAGTGTGCCTGGGAGAGTCATTAACACACACTACAATTACAGAATGGTCCCCAGCAACCATACTTACTATGTGTGTACATGCCCCCTTGTGTGTATATGTATTTTCCTTTGACTTGGCCCTTGTATGTTCAGGTGTTGCCAGCGATTTTCGTTAAAACTGTTGTAAAACCCAAACCTCTTAGGTCCACTTCGCCTATATTAGCCATACCTCATACTGTGTAGGCATCCACTCTTAAACATACATTTGACTGCCATTTAATTTTGTGCTGGACTATCATTTCCATAGGATCATATCCATATACTATTATTAGTCGGGACCCTCGAGGGATTATTCTAGAGGTTACCCTCTGGTAAAGGCTGGAGGGCAATAGCCCTGCCTCCAAGCTGACATGGTTATTGGAGCAGCAATAGCACCATGGGGATCTATCTCGCCGGGAATAGAGACCAGAAGAGGTCCAACGTCTTTCACAGTCAGATCCAGCAACTGCTGCATAAAAGGTCAGGCCATCTGTCACTACGCCCATCATACTTTACACAATTTACACCAGCTCTAAATGGCCCTACATCCTTTCTCTGTCCACGCTGTCTCTGTCATGTTCCAGTCTGTGTTCGTCACTTACTGATGGCCAATGTGTGTCTCTGTGTGTACACATGCTCAGGAGGCCAGTTTCTTCTATTTGTTCACCAGCTGGAAGCGTGTTACTGGCGCACACATTGACATCACAGCTCAAATATTGACCGTCTCCTTCCCCGTATGGCCACAAAGAGGAGATCTGCACAGAGACATGTACTGTATGAGTGTGAAGGGGGGAAAAAGACAGAGCGGGGGTGGTAAAGATAAAGGCACATTAATATGAGCACAATGCAGAGAAGTTCAAAGGCCACTGGTGAGAGGTATGACATGTTCAGGAAACCAGCTGAGGACAAACTAAAGGAATGAAGCATCTTTAGGGTCATGTGAAACAACAAAAGGTTAAAGATCACAATGTGAACGTGGTTACATAAATCTTGTTACCATGTGATGTCTTTCTGCTGTTGAATTTAACAGTAGACTCATAATCTAGTCCTCCTAAAGAGTTAAACATCCAACTGTGCTGAACCTTAAAGGAACAGCTTGCTTGAAAAGTAGTTTATCATTTGTGGATTTGACAGGAGTTACTTTTTGTGTCTTTTGCTCGCTGTCATTTGTGTAAAAGGCTCAACAAAACATTTTATCTTTGGCATACTGAGCTGATGCTTCTGTTTGGGCTTAAATTGGAACAGTATGAGCTCCTGAAGGGTTAAGTGATACAGTTCTGGGGCCGTGCAGCCCTAAGGCTGGGCATAGGGCCAGCTCCACTCATAAACATGGAAGACTTCAGTGTGTGTGTGTGCATGCATTTATGTGCATGTGTCTGTCTGTGCCAGGGACAGCCCAGTGACTCACAGAGTACAACCCTGCCCCCTTGGCGAAAGAAGAGCAAAGTTTTAAAGAGACACTGGATCTTAGAGGAGTGAAGGAGAGCAGTGCAGTCTAAAGTACAAGAGGAGGCGCTGTAGAGTGTGTGTTTTTCCTCTCAGCTCAAGTCTCTGGTGGATGATCACACAGTGCTCATATCCTGTGGAAAGATGTCAGTCCTCTGCCACAAGTCCTGCTGGGAAACTAAGGGGCCACTGTATGTCACACTTAAACTCCCATAAATGCACTCTCTTTGAGCAGATCTACTTCTAATAACATCATAAAATGTGAAATAGCAAATACTAGTGTATATTTTTATGGACAGAACAAAAGGAATAACCTCAAAAGTCACTAACATCACTAATCTGCACACACTTAAATACTGGCACAAGCAAAAAACAGTCTCTGTCACAAAAAACAATGTAATGTCTTTTTATTTATTTCCTTCAGTCTTCAAAGTTCTGTCCAGTATCTTTTTCTGTGATACACAGTCACCCTTTCTCTCTCTGTTTCACACACACACACACACACACACACACACACACACACACACACACACACACACACGCACGCAAACAGGCGTTGGGCCAGCTGAGTCACGTCTTACTGGCGTGGAGTGTGATTGCAGCTCACACTTACATAACCTCTGTCTCCACACCACTGTCATTAGAGCAGCTCAGCAGAACGGGCGAAAACAATTCTTTTAAGCACTCTGCAGCCCAGAGAGCCTCAGGACTCACCTTCTCAATGGGCTGTTTGTATGTATGTGTGTGCTTGTGTGCCAGAAAGGCCATGACGTGAGCCCTTCACTGTTTATGTGCATTTCTGATACTTTAGTTTTTTTCGTTTTTTTTTTGTTTGTTTTGTTTTATTTTAGCATCTAAACTCTGAGTTATCTGAGCAAGTAATGAGGGAGTTAAGTTTCTCTGCTCTTCTTTGGACAGAGGGAGTCGACATTCTGGCAGCCCTTAATGTGTGTCTGTGAGTGTGTGCGTGGAGAGAGAGAGAGCCTACATTTTGGCAGGCTCCAGTTTATACAGATGGAGCAGCTCTCGTAGGATAAACCACAGAAAATTCCTCCCACTGTCCAAGTTAGCACTTCTTAGGGAGAGAGCCATGCACTCCCCCCTCGGTCCCTCATTGCAACCTTCCACACCTAGCCTCTCCTTCTCGCCGCTGCCCCTTGTGAACCCCTCCAACTCCTCTCCCACCATCTCCCTGTACACATTGGCGGTCTCTGGAGGAAAGCAAGCAGGCCAAGCTAATCGAGTTTGGACGGGCCCGAGCACTTTCCCTGACTCTTCCTGAATATGAGGAGAGCCAGACCAGAGCAATTGCACTGGAAGCATTTGGTGGACCGCATGGCAAATTAAACAGTGACAGATTCTCTTCTCTTCATCTTTATATACCACCGCTTATGTACCATCCATCAAACACTTCTAATAATGACAAGCCTCTCTGAAGTCTGGAGAAGTAATTATGTTAACACTTGATCTTCACTACAGTGACCAGAATCATGACAAATGTTTTTTCAGTGTAATGACACATCCACTGCTTTTCCGTTTAACCTCAGCTACCTCTCTACCAGGCCAACCGCTTACCTCATGTGGCTGGTGTCATGGCTCATTCACTATGTACAAATGCTGCTGTGAAATATAATATCATTATATTCCTGATAGATTATATTCCTTTTCACTGGATTCAGGGTCCAAATCAGCAGTATGAGTAACTGGGGGCCTTAGTGTTAGCAAGAAATTTATGTTCTCCCTTGACTGTAACAAGCTATTTGCAATAATCTAGTTCCCAAAGTAAAGTGATTTGAGTTTTCCTGTAATAAACGAAAAAAGGATTAGATTTTGACTTATCTAAGCTAACAGTCGTTTGGGGTAAACTAATGTCAAGGTAAACAAATGTTAAGTGGAAAAGAGTTTCCCCATAACACACACAAAGACACAAAGATGAAGCCAAAAATGATTTCAAGGAGATGCTGCTTTCATTTCTATCACAAATGACCCAATTCCTCGCCAGCAGTGTTTTCACTGGGCTCCAGCATGTGTTTACCAGTGGCAGACTGCCTCCCCATTAAAGCTGCCATTCCCCTGAGGCCACAGCACGCATTATTAAGACACAGGATATGGACTCTGACCATGGCGTCCTAGCTCTGCCTGTAGCCACATGGTTCCTACCTGTAAACCCGCTTATATACACTCATTTTTCTGTCTGCCTGGCTGCATGCCTACTTTCTGCTAATTGCTACCTGCTTCTTTCTTTTGTTCTTTCTTTTTTCTGATTGTGTCTTGCTGTGTGTGTGTGTGTGTGTGTGTGTGTGTGTGTGTGTGTGTGTGTGTGTGTGTGTGTGGAAGGTATTGCTTAAGTTTTGTCTTACTGGCTTGGTTGATCAGTACTTTTGACTATTCATTTCACAAGTTGAGGAAA